>JANTOQ010224920.1:0-13758 GCA_027564595.1 Bythotiara depressa | reverse complement strand
TTTTCTTTACATTTTCATACAGTTGCTTCAATCCCACTTTTTCTTCTGCAGCTGCTTTTATCCACCTACTTCTCAACGCCTTCTTCTCCTTCTTTATCCCTGCGATCTTGATTTCTTTCTTTGACGGTTGACTAGCTTTCCTCTCTTTAGGCAGTTCTTTCTCATCCAATCCAAATCTTTCTTTTCCTTGTTCGTAGATGATTTCCGATAATATATACAGCTTTTCGTCTGTGAGCTACCATTTTTGCCACTTCTGCATCAAACATTTCGTAGCTGGTTACATCATTATCTTTTGGCCAATTTATCTTAGCTTTCTTATCTGGATATTTCTATTCCTGCTTTTCTGTCTCACTGTAGACTGATCACCACTGTGGTGTGTCTCCTGGGGGTTCTGGCAACACGTCTCATGGTCATTTGACCTGCGCTGTTGAGATTCTTCCTTTTTGCATTTCTTTCCTTGATGGATTCGTAACCCTCGAAACGCATCAAATTCCTTGACGCAACATATAAATTTCCGTTTTTCGTTGTCCTTTTCCAGTAACGGGCCATTTTCCATGTCACATTATGTAAAGTCAAACATCGTAAAAAATCATTTTTAACAAAGGCAGATTAGTATGGGAGCACTTCATTAGTAAAAAGGTTGAAGGCGACCAATCCAAGCCGGACGAAAAACATGGAAAATCGAGACCACAACGTAAAATTTATCCAAAGCGTAAACACAATGACCTAGATAGATACCACGTGTAGTGTTGTGAAAGATATGAACATTTTCAAGATAGTAAGTAGTGTAAACAATAATTTAATACATAATGTAGATAGGCGCTTAGCGGCACATTATTTTGTTTGTATATAACGTGATTGTGTTTATATTTGATAGTACTAAGAATACGAATCAGTTAGTTACGTTACGTGCTCTCTGTATGAGATATAGCTACGTACGACAGGTGGTTTTGGAAAACGCTCTTTATCAAATGATACTTTTCCTCAATCTCACTTCTTGATGATGAGAAAAGTGTCTCTAGAAGCGTAGTAATTCATCCAGGTCCATGATATGATAAATATATTATATAATTAGGAGTTCCAATTCTGGACAGAGAAATGAAAATATATATAATGTATTTATTATCATCACGGTAATAGGAAAATAGACAATGAATGGTTCTTGAAGGTATATCTTTACGCAGACTCTTATAACCATAGTAATAAAATTCACTGTGGAAAAATAGGAAAAGGCATGTCTTCCACTTTGGATACTTTTATCAAACGGACTGACAATGTGGCCCTTTTTCTATACTATATAAAGAAAACCGACCCGTGCAGATCAATAACTAAACCTCTAACCAACAACGTGTCAAGTAAAGTGTCATATCTGCTCTCTTTATTTGATCAGAATATATTGTAATATAAATATTGTTATTTAGATGGCTTACGGAAATATATTGAGCGAACAGTTAATATTTTTTTGGCAAACGACTATAAGGCGTGCTCAATATCAAAATTGCGAATGGTTATTGACAGGCAAATAATACAAAATATCACCACAAGAAACAAAGGTCGTATTAATGTGTCAAATTATAGGTGAAGGCAAAGTGCTTAAACATATGTCGACTCCAATAATTTCGAACCCTCAAGAGATCGATAGATTTATTTGAAATAAAAACATAATCGAAATATCCAGCATAATTTTACAAGAGTTGTTAAGTCTGGGACTTAAACTTCTGTTTGGAATATCGTAAGTTCGAAACAAACAACACTCAATATAGCGGATGTTTCACATGCACACGAACATAAATGTGTTCTGTAGTATATTCTATTTACTTAGCACTAATATTTGTATATAAAATACTGTACTAAAAGGTGTTTACACTGTATCAAATATGTCATTGTGTTGCATAACTGAATCGTCTCATTGGACATCTGAAATCATTTATTGAGTTTTAATTCTTTCCAACACTTCTCTTCTTTTTGCGGTTCCTCAAAATAAATTTTCGTCAGGTAACTCAAAATTTGTTTCCATTTTACAAAAAAACTGATTTCAGAATGGGTTTCTACGTAAAAAGTTCAATTTATGTTCAAGGTTTTAAAATTATACATTTATGGCCGAAAGAACTACAGCTGTTTTAAGATTTAATTCTTTCAACAAGTTGTATGGAAACGAGGCTTAGAGTGATTACAGTTTTTTCGAGTTCAATTTTTTTTATATTTCGGCAAGGTCTATTCAGAGCCACCTATATAGAGTACGGAGTGGGTTTATTGCAAAGAACTTCCTAGAGTGACTATAAATTTGTGCTTACCATATTTTCTACAAATGAATCCATTTCCTTTATAGCCATCCTTACATGTGCATTTATACGAGAGTTTTTCGGGAAGATTCAGACAGTGCGCATGCACGTCACAATATCCTCCAGCTACTTGGCACTCGTCGTAATCTGAAAGACATTGAATGTATGTACAACTATTACATCACTTATGCCTTTCTTCACGCGAGTCAATCACTAACCTACTTTGTTCTTTTGTTGTTGATCTTATTTTCAATAAACAAAAATGTAGTAAATATACACATATTTTAAATATAAATGAACACATAAATTGATAAACAAACATGGCCATACGAAAATACAACTATCTCTGTAATACAACAAGAATGGCAATGGTCCCAGCAAGGAGCAAAAGAGATACTAACGGGAATCTTTCCCTTCCTAATACTAAGAATAAAATAATCATGAACCGGACACGTATTATACATTTATAGTTTTCATAAGTGACTCGTCAAAACAATTTTAACACAATAATACTCGAAATTATGACATAGTGAGCACGATGTGGACTCGAAAACGTGGACAAGAGTATTATAACGAGCTAAACACCCACTGATTATAATTAAATATAAAACGTTTTTATAAGTTACCATCGACATACTTCGAGTACAAAAGTTACAATGAGATACGTAGGGAAATAATAAGTGAATAGGCGAATATACCTGTATTATCTTTTTAACGGTTATACATTATTTGCTCTACCATTGGCTAATATAATTTATATATCTAGAATACTTTGGAACTCACCAACTATACTAATTGAGTTAGGCACTACATTTGCTTTAAAAACACCATCGTCACCAATTGTAAATTCTTGGTCATTGAGTGCCTTATTCATATCTTCTTTAAACGGAGCTAACTGTACTGGATTCTTCAATGTGATAATATAGTCCACAATGATGCTCCCAACCCTATAAGGTCAACAACATCAAACCAGGTCATGCATAGCAAAACATATCGTTCAATGAATGGAGTCAAACATATCCAGGGCCTTCATGGCTTGCTGAAAGACCATGTCCACGGAGATAAGTTCACTTCATGAGGTTTGACCAAATAAGACATTAGTAACGTAAACATATGAGGTTTCTCGCCAGCTCCTAACGTCATTCCCGTTTATTGGACAATTTACAAGTGCAATTGTGATGCCAGAGCATTTTCCCGTCTTTCGTCACGAGGACTAAGTGGAAATTAGTCATCCCTACTGATCAACATTAATTAGCAATTACGGAATTATTTTCTCGCATAAAAAGATGGCTCTACCACCCCAATCATTATCACTATTTTTGTGTTTGAATAGAAACTGTATAGCAAATGGCTGTAGGCTTGAGAATTCGTAGTGCTGCTAAATATCCCGTAAACTTCCTGATATACAATTAAAATAATTATAAGTTTGTTTTTTTTAAAGTGCGTTCCCTTGAAAATAATCGATTTCTAAAAATAAAAAAATGGGATTCAGGATTCAGGACTTAAATGTTGATTTTGCGGACCGTGGAAAAGCAGCTATCAAATAAATTTTGTGACTTCATTGTCGACACAGTTAAAAAAGTCTTAAAATACGTGTGAAAGAAGAGTTTCAAACAGGTTCTTGAAATAAAATTTATTTAGCGTTAATTTTTATTAATAAATCATATATTCTGGTGACTTTAAATGTTAACATCATCTGGGGAATAAGAAAGGTAAGATTCCCTTCTTCCATTGAAGAAGACCAAGAAGAAATAGACAAAATATCGTCTTCTCTCATGGGCATGCAGCCGTTTGTATTTGAACTCAAACGAGTCATACAAACTGACGATTCGAAAAAAATTATTTTAAAATACATTTCTATTTACGAATTCTACATATGAACTTATGAATCTTCCATAAAAACCTCTTGGTGTGTTTTTATTATAAACCAGTTTATATATAATTTAAAAAAAATGTGACATACCACTCATAATACAATCAATTCAATTTTAATAAAAATAAATGATAATGAAACAATAGATGCGCAATGTATATCATCATTAAGTTTATATTTCATCATTAATCTTGGCTTTCCATCATTTTTGCTCTATTTTTTGGCTTGGCTTCTCTGATTTAGTTTCTGGGAAAAGTTGTATTATTCCGCAATATAAAAAATACATAAATACGAATAGCAAAAAGGTTACCGGGTGATGAAGTGAGCTGTGACCTGCCTATCTTGGCTACCTTCCTCACCTGCTTACGGACGATTTTCAACGTAGTCTGTGCACGGTAAAACGCAAATATACTCTGTGATCGATGTTGCTAGAATGGAGCGAAATGCAACTGACTCCTAAACTCTAAATGCTATGATTAGGATTGTAGACATCAAAGTATCAAACATGTATTGCCTATAAATACAAGTTGGAGAAAGTGACATTCGTTCCGAAATAGTTCCGCGACTAGAGAAAATGGAATTGTAAACATACCTGAAATCTGTCACATTCACATACTTCACGCTTAAACTTTTGTTTTTGAACAAAGATGTCAACTAAATGAATATAACAATTATTTTCAAATAACACAGAATTATAATTATATCAGAACTGGACTAAGAAATGTTAGTATTATAACTGTGTTATAGCAAACACGTCTAGAATATAAAAGTAAAGTAATTGAGCTTTAAAAAATGTGAAACATCAAATGGTATAGTATTAGTCCTTATATGGATTGGATTCCAGAAAACACGAACACGAGACAAATACCCATTTTACTGATAATAATCACCATTGCAATAGAGGGTTTGCCTTATTTACATATTTATATGAAACGGGCCGACGACGACTAACTGGATAAAGTTGAAAGTCCACAACTTATAAAGCTTATCAAAATTATAAATCAGACTTCACGATGAAATGTTTCTAAACTTCTCATGTTACATACACCACTTAGTTCGCGTGTAAAACCTTGTGTCTTCAAATTGGTGTTACAGTAGTCCTGATAAACGTTATCAATTTCTTCCTAGAACAAGAACGAGGACCTTTCCCAAAATTAAAAAACTTTTTATGAGAAGGTACAAACATGGTACAAACACTATCTAAAAGCATTTCTTCGATGAAAATTTATATTATCTGCGATAAGGAGAAAGGTTGGTTTTGATGTTGTAGATACTCGGTCAAAGCTCTCTATGCAATCGGCCTAATTTCGTTTTCACGCAATTTGAAATTTAAATATTTCCTTCTAGAAAAGGTGTCTGATTTTAAAATCTTGAACGTAATTTTAACCTTTGATTGAGAAACCAATTCTGAAATGAGTTTTTTATGAAAAGCTAGCCAAGTTTATTTATTGATATCAAACAAATTAATTTCAGGTAAGATCTATTCTAATTTGAATTCCATTTTGTGTTTAGAATATGAAATCAAAATTTTTGTCGCATATTTTTGGAAAGAAAGCAAGTTGTTGTTTAAAGCTATTCAGCCTAGGCTTATGGGGGCGTTTCAGGACTAGGGGGTGGGGCGGGGCGGATTCCGCCACAACCTCCATAAGTTTTGATATAGACATGCAATAACAATATAACTTGGCATGTGTATACTTGGGACCAATACAAAACTTTTGGTCAGAAAATTATTTTAATGACGTCGTCACAGTGTTGATGACGTCATCACACACATTTTTGTCTATTTGTCATAAAGAAATTTTTTAAATATTCCAAAATAAGGACAGGGAGAGGATTCCGCCAAAAGGCTGAATAAGGTTAAGATAATTAAACATATTATTAATTATATTGGGCTACAGTAATGAAATTTAGGCTTGGTGACGAAAACTTTACCCGACTAATATTTTTACCCTACAATAAATTTTACTCGTTGAAAAATTTACCTGTTCAAAAAGTTCTTTTCCAAAGAAAGATTTTTGACATTTTACGGATAAACATTTTCGTCAGGTAAAAATATCAGTCCGCTAAAAAAGGTTATAGCCGACCAAATATTGTAGTCGATGAAATTTTTACCAGACACTAAAATAGTTAACATATTACCGCTGACGACATGTGTTTTTTAATGACAAATATAAATGTGCTATCATTTTGCAATGCGTTCTGGATCTTAGCCTCCGTAACGGTCACTCCTGCGAGTTGAAGATTGTGGACTTTAAGTGTACCATTCAATCGCGGTTCCTGTTCCACAACTATAAAGGAAATAATAAAACATAAATGGTTTAATGACTAGAATACACCTCCTCCAGGTTTTAAAACCTTCATAATTTTATGACGAACCATGGGTCTTATGAGTTGTTAACATGTATATGTTGGTTTTTATTTTTAACAATTAATAGCAATAGTTGGTTGCCCAAGTATATTATGATCGTAGTTTATTACAATAAAACCTATTAATACAAAGTTATATTTTTCTTATCAGACGTATTTAGTCAGTGCATCATATTCACACCGCTTGTTGCAATTGGCTTTGCGTATATTTGACTCGTGTAATATGCTTTCAGGTACACACGACAATCAGAACTTGACACTCTTTCCTTAGCTTATTAGCTCATGAGAAACCTGACGAAATTATTTGGAAAAAAGACTTAATTATACTAAACTACCCACTAATTTTATGAGGAACCAGGAGGTCCTACCAGCTTTTATCAAATTTATTTGGTACTATATTTCCAATAATTAACCCATCCCCGAAATATATGGAATTCCTTTCCAGGGACACCTTACATTAACCCTATTATGACGCTTTTGAGTCTCATTTTTCCGGTGGAAGGAGTGTGGCAATAATTATGTATAACATTAATGTGTTTATTAAATTTTCATTCAATTAGAAACTAATTAGAATTACGAGCTTGCAAATATTGACTACATATTTTTAACTATCAGTGTTGATCAGTATTTGATCAGTATTTTGTATACTAGCAAACGTCGTTCTTTACTAGCCTTCACTCGCGCGGCTAAAAAATGAAGCGCGTCCCCCAGAAGAAAGAACGACTAGGAAAACTTGGCATCAGCAATATTTTTTCCCGTATGGTCAGAACACTCTAGCGGCCAGTTTTCTGGCCTGCGGTGAATCCTTTGATGTTACTCGCTGATCTATTGTTTCTTTCCTGTTTCTAATGACAACATAAAATATCTTAGGGGGAGATAATTACTAATTTAAAAAAAATAATTATTCTTCAAGCTTCTAGAAACCTTTCAGTTTTAAATTTGGCGAACGCGTGTGCTTTGGTGTGAAAAGGTTTGCACAAAAAAGTATTAAATAAGTTTTGTCATAAAGAAAGTATTGGGAATGTGTTGTTTATGCAGCAAAGTGAAAATAACAAAGATTATGAGTGTCATATCTTTCCATGAAAAAGTTTACTTCAAAGTAAGGTTTTTCCTCTTCCTCTATGTTCTGTTTTGTCAAGCGTTTTTCCTAGTCGTAAGCTTTTCTCAGATTTTCTTGTTTATCTCCAACTACTACTACTACTATTTAGTCAGAAAAACGCTGGATTCTTTGCTAATCACTTTTGGGACATACATAGGCCATAATTGGTTGTACTTATATACACAAAAATCGTGTTATAAACATAAAACTGCATAGCTAGATGACTAGCTATGTATTATATACGTTACGAGAAGCAAGAGGGATAATTGTTATTGTTGTTGTTGTTGTTTACGATGCTTAATATCCTTTTCTACACTTCAGAAGTTTTACATTGTAGACATAAAAAAATTTGGTTTCTGTTTTTTGTATTCTAATATAGCTACTTTCGTTAGTATGTGACATCGTCTTTAGTGATGAATTGGTACAGAGGTTTCTCATTACTTTGTGAAGGCTAGGCTGTGTTTTTACCTTTATAAAGTAAAATACTTGTGGAGAGGAGAGTGTAACCTATTGAGTAGCTGTAGCTTGTGTGTAGTTCTTGTAACTAACATTTCCAATTTTTTTTTAGCAAGGGATCGAATGGTTGATACATGCAATCTGTCGTTGATATGATATATTTTCAGAAGATTCGATATTTTTCATGAAAGAAACACATGAGATTTTCTAACAACAACTCCGAGAACTTGGAAGTATAACGTGCACAACCGTTTCATCTTCAACTAATCTAATGTCTTCCGTGCAAAACATGCATACAGCACTATGGGTTATAAACAAAACATTTTGGAGTGTCCACGAAGGTCTTTCTGTGGTGTTAAATTTAATATACCATTAAAAGATTGAAATCATGTTTATTTTATTATTCCCTGAACGCTTGGATATGTTAAGCCTTTTTACAGTTTCGTGAAAACGGTAGATCTGCACCTGAGATTTTTTAAAACCATACTTAGAGCCTGCATAATTTGGCTATAGAATTTTGATAGTATCTGAGGTGGAGAAGACGTAACTGACAGGTGTTTCTTTTCTTTCATGAAATGTTATATAATGGTGTATTATAAAAATCAATTTAACTTAATTGAATCAATTAATTAGCCAAATGGAGCGTGGTAATATATAACACCCTGATTTAAAATGTTTTAATATTGCGTTTAAAAGAACGACCGGTAATTGTACATAATAAATGAGATGTCAAGTTTCATTAGTCGTCCTCTCGCGCTACGCACTCGCTGTTACCGGACTATTTAAGAACGACTTTTTCTAGTCCATATTTTATGTCAAAGTTTAAAATGTTTGCAGAAAAAATAAAAAATAATTACAACAGAGCATAATGTTAGTTTCAATAACACACTGGTTGTGTATATAACTGTATGTAGGTGTTGTTCTGAAAAAAAGGTTTATAACGATTTTTGCATTTTTTCCCCACAATTTTTTTCTCACGTTAGCCCGACAAAATCTTAAAAAGTCCACCCTCCTCTATCAATTTCAACATTTTTTTTAACATCATAAAGCAAATAAAAGTCACTCAGATTCGATCCGTGGTGCGAACATTCAATGATTAAATATGTTTTCTATTAAGATCCGTAAATTATCTGTAAATGCTTCCATTCTGATTTAACCATTGTCGTGTTATGTAGAGCTACCTGTCTGGGTACATAGTAGAGTCTTGTGGGTGTTTTATAACATCATTAAAAACATACAAAGGTCAGTTATAAAAGAAAAAATGTTACTTGTGAGCATCATACAATAATTTCCGTTTCTAGATTCATTCTTATATTTGGATGACTTCGGAAAATGTACAGAAGAAAAGGAGCTAGGAACTAATAAAACTTTATAACCCTATAACCAAAATATACCTACAGATTATATACCTTGAACACTTTTTTAGTTAAAACAGTCGTTTGTTGAAAAATTATTCAGTTGAACATTTCATCACTGGACCGAAAATACGTCACTTTAAACCGACAAATATATTTAATAAAGTGGAAGATAACGAAAATGTTAAAACTTAATTCCTAATAATGAAAGATGGTATAACAAACCTGCAGTTTTTTATTACATTTCCACGTTATATTATTATCTCATATGTTTAAATTACATCAATTGTTAAACGGTTAAACTTTCAAACTAGTGGTCGGTTACAATTTCCATCGATTGAAAATATTGCCACAGTAACGAAAATTATTTACTTATAAATATAACCGGAAATGTATTAACTGATAAATAGGTCCAAGGAGATAATCGTTGTTGATAATTATTTATAAAATGTGTTTCATGCTCCTAGTTACCTGCGCATATTATGTCTTTTCCTCTGCCACTTTGCTGGAACCCTACTTTGCATATGCATTCATATCCTCCGAAGTCCTTTATGCAGTCCGCCCTCTTCATACATGGTGACGTAACGCACAAATCTACATGGAATAGTAATATTAGCCTGTTCAAAATTACCAACAGAAGCGGATTTATAATGAACGTGTAAATAATCGCATCAAAATAGATATCATTCTAAAGTAACCTTTACCGGTTACCATGATATAACATGCTTATGTGTTACATATATATAGCTACTATCGATTTCTTGTTCCTTATCGGTGCTCTGAATTTAAAGGGAATAAAGCATCATTTCTAATAAATATTCCATACCATATTTGGATAATCATGCGCTGAAGATATCTTATTAAAGCTTTATTTCCTCTAAAAGTTCAAGAAAATTTACCTATGACTCCTGATAGCGCTTCCGGGATCCAAACGCTTAAAATCCAAAATCCAAATGCTATGATGATAAAACGTGGCAGGATTATTAGCCTCAATAGAGGCTTATAAGTTTCTGTCCATCCCGACATGATTAATTGCAAAATCAATTTTCTGAATATTTGAATAAGACTTTTTGTATCCAAAAAATAATATTAGTGAATATACGAGTCTGAGAAACATATAAAAGATGATGCAAATTAGTATAATGTTTACAGTTATTTGAAATTCATTACGCCCCGCGATCAAATGACTTCCCAGAGGAAACCGCTCAAAATCCTTGAAATAGTTTTGACGAAAAGAAACCAAGCAAGCATGTCAGATTTCTGGTCAGAATTTAACAAAATAAAAACTCTCCCTTCCTGCTACTGCTAGGGTTAAATAAGGTTAAAGGAATAAAAAGAATTCACTTTAGTCTCGGGACAAAGCAATTGTGGATCAAATGTATGGGAAGAAGGAGATTAATAACGTCAGATACTTACGTATCATAAAAACTGCAAATTCTATAGATTTTGTTGCTATACAAATAGCCGTTGTAGATTGGAAAAAATGTTTCATAAAATCTAGCACAGTAGGTGTTGTATTGATGGATGTATCAAAATATTTTGATTGTCTTCATCATGACCTCCTAATAGCCAAAATGGAGGCTTATGGATTTGGAACTGCAAGTCTAAGGTTTATGTTTATTAATCTTTCTAACAGAAAACACAGTTCGTTTATATGTGGATGGTTAGAGGTCGTTTTAGGTGTGGCTAAGGGCTCAGGGCATGGCTCAATACGTTTTAACATTTTCATAAATGACTTATCATATTCCACTTCCATCTCAAGCATATGTAACTACGCTGACGATAACACTATATATGCATGTGATATAAGCATACAAAACATTATAGTTCGATTAAAATGTGATATTACAAATGTTTCTAGGTGGTTCGAATGTAATTCTATGGTAGCTATTCCTGAAAAATACCATATTGTATTTCCAGGAACTGCAAATAGCAATATCGCCATATTAGTAGTTCAAATGTTGTGACATTACTAGTTATTGCCATTTATAATATTTCCACCTTCATGTTAAAAAACTGTGCAAATCGGAAAATAAAAAAACAAAGGATAATTTTCAAATGCACAAGTAGCTAAACATATTTTCAATGTCTTCCTTCAATTATTGCCCCCTTGACTGAATGTTTTGTGGTAAACAATCATATACCCTAATAAACTCAACACGTCATAGGGCTTTAAATACATAATGTTAATAATGTTAGTGTACCATTTGAAGAACTTATAATAATCACAAATTCTGTTACCATTCATACAAAAAAATTGCGTTTGTTAATGCTTGAGGTCTACAAATAATTACATGGACTAAGTCTAAAATTAATGCACAATGTATTCTGCAAGAATAATTTAACTTATCCACTTAGAGTAGGGATGGCCTTGGCTATTCTACAATGCATTTCCACTTAGGTAGGTAGAGAGCGTAAAAATCTGATACTTTTTCTTGAACTAATTTAAATATTTACTATGAAATTGAATTTTCTTCAAGAAAAATCCTTGTGGGCTCCCAACAAAGAAAAAACAATGTTCCAAATCTGTGACTCTCACCTGCATCTGACATTGAGTAATGTATTGGTGATTTCCATTTAAAACTATTTTATTTTCTCATCGTGTTAAGTATGTTAGAGCAACATTAGGGTCATCTGGCAAGGTATATAATTTATGGAAAATAAATATTTTACTTCTGTTTTATTGGTATACATGAAGTAAACAATGGCATAAGTAATAATCAATAAAAACTCGTGCGTTTACACGAACTCTACGATCTAATTAACTTCTGTATATTAAGTTGTCAATTAATTTTGACACATACAAAGGTTTAGTCCATGTAATCTATTAATAGTACAGTTAAATTAGCCTGAAAATGTGGTCAACTCGGAAGATATTGGTACCAAAGCAAATTTGGTAGCGATGGATTGCAAATTTATTCAGTTAACACGTATTAAAAATCCTCTTGTAAAGGGTGTTTTGTATTGATCATTATGTTAGACACTCTAAAGACGCTAGTAGGGTAAAGATTACGAACGGACAGGCGTTTCTAGATTACTTAATAAGATTTACATCAGGTGACCATATTTGCTGCATTAAACGCCCACTCTAAACTCTAAACCCTTTGCCTCCCTGTGTGCCCTAAAATTCATAGAACGTTTATAAGCGTCGAGGCAGTTGTTATAGCAAATATGGTACTTGAACATTAACGGAAACAGAAGTTATAAACGGTTTCAATTAATATAACTTTACTTTTACTTTAAATACTTCCCAGTAAGAACTGGTGTAGAAACATGCCATACGTTTACTTGAATTTTAGCACAAACAAAAATAACACAAGTTATTTGCACCCAATGAATCTCATTTGCTCAAATCCTATAGATGCTGAAATAAGGACGTTATTTTTGTATTTCTGTTTTTGCGTAGTATTTATTAGTCAATTCTGATTCTATTATATTCTTCACGGCCAAACAGTTGTTCAATATGACCGTAGTGTATCAGATAAAATAGATATTTATTCAGGTGTTCTGCAAGGATCAATCGTTGGTCCAATTTTGTTTGTTAATTTTTAACGATATGGCAGATGTTTTTTGTCTTTCCAAAGTTATTAAATACCCAGATGATACCGTTCTTCAGGTGGCGCGGAAGGATTCACACATTTTCTTAACTAAATTGAATGAATATTTGAAACATTAATCTGAATGGCTTACAGCAAACGAACTGATAATATATTTAAGTAAAGGAAAAACAAAAAGTCTTTTATTTAGAGCACCGCAAAATTTTTGAAACATCTTGATTATTTTACAGTTAACGATAGATAACCATATTTCTGTTGAAAAAGTATCAAGCTATGTGTATCTAGGAGTGAAAATTGACGGTTGCCTTAATCTGAATTCCCATTTTGAAAAAAGTTACAAACGCGCTTCATCAAAACTGAGGAATGACTTGGACACGAAGGCTACACTTTCTATATATTAGTCCATGATAATACCTGTTTTTACATAGTGTGGTGTTTTATTTCTTAACTTGACAAAAACTCAAACTGAGAAACGAAAGGTCGAAAATTTCATCAACAGGACTGAAAGTGAACTCAATATTAGGTCAATAACAAACGTAAGCAAGAAACATGCATGTATATTAGTGAAAAAATGTCTGCAAGGAAATACCATCCCACAATTTCACGATTATTTTAACCCTATTTTGGTTGGGGGTAAAATTACCCCCCTCCCCAACCATAAAATAGTAAAAAACAAGAAGTTTGGGGTCATACACATGCCTAGGAAAAAAATTATGGGGGTTTTGAGGGGGACAGGTGATGGTTGCTTTTATTTATCCCGATATTATAT
>JANTOQ010224809.1:0-13761 GCA_027564595.1 Bythotiara depressa | reverse complement strand
TAGTGTATGTTTAAGTTTATCAAAGTCACTGTTCGACTTATACACGAATTCGACTTATACACCGGCAAATACGGTATCTCTCTTGTTATAACAGCTGAATTTGAATTCTATTGTTACAGAAATTAACATTTTATAGGAACGGCTAGTATACAAATTTTCTAACTCAGACTAGTTTGATTTAGCAGATAGCAGTTAGATATGTATCTCAAAAATAACAGCTCTCTTAACCCTTTATTAACCACTGATGCCATATGGCATCAAAACCGGGGTCTAGGGGGCAGTGCCTGGCATGTAGTATGTGCTTAAATGAAAGAGGAGTGACGTAGCTCGATATAAATTTCCAAAAATCTTTAACAAAGTAGATTATTTGACATTGATTTTTGTGTTTTTTTAAAAACATCGTGGTCAGTAAAGAGTTAATAGAGCATTTTAGGAGAGTTTGTTTAATGATATTCCCTAATACACCGTCCCTTTATCTATTTCTTAATAAATAAAATTAATTTTTCTTATTTGAATTTTCTTACTTTAGTTTTTAGTTTTATTTCAAATAGTGTGCTTGTTCTTTTTCTATAGAATGAATACTTTATTTTACATAATCAAAATGAAAACATAATTTTTACATTCTTAATCTTTACTATTCATAAATATTTTATATGAATTTTGTTATTGTAGTTACTATGTGTTATACAAGCATGCTTTTTAGACAGATGAAAGTTTCCTTTTAATGCAAACTAAATTTTTACTTTATTGAATAGTTATTTTATATTATGGATTATGTTTTTAATTAATTGTGAATAACATTGGTAGTAATATATAATTGTAGAAAGAAGATGTCAGTACAAATTAATGTGTTTATAACCTGTTTACGGGAGAAAGATGTGTTTATAAACTAATGTTTTAATAAGCATGCTTACAAGGGAATTCATTTAACTCATTGGTAGAAAATGGATGTAAAATTGTAAAAGAAGAAGAAGAAGACTAAAGAAAGATGCATGTACAATTTAATTATTTTATTTATTTTGTAGATAAAGATGATTCACAAAGCTCATCTCAATCATCACAACGTATCACTCTAGGATTTGGCCGACAACAACTTAAACTCTGCACATCGTTAATTAACGAGGTATTTAAAAGAGAAGAAGCAGATATTTTCCTTGATCCTGTGGATTTAGTAGAGGTATGCAACACATGCTTCTGTCTTATCACATTATATGTCAGTATAAATGAATTATTAACCAGTCACCAGGGCTGCACGTCTGATCACAAATCTGATTGGTGTATAGTGCAATGTATGAGGTCAGAAGAGGGCTAATATTTTATGGCATTTCCTGGAGTCAATGACAGTCATTTTTTGTAAACAAAATATAACAAGTGTTTTAAAATGTGACTAGAGCGTACTGTGGCTAAAATGGAGGATACAAGTAATTTTGAACCAAATTTCCGCTTTGATATATCTTTCGAGGAAAAAACGTCAACTGGAAAAGGAAATTAATGAATTCATTTTCCGTATTGCCCGTATATCATGATATCTGGAATATAATTTTAGTGGCATCTGTTTAAGCATGCAGACTATGTTCTTTCATTTCCCTAAGAATTATCAGTCTTAAAAAGGCTCAGTATGCATGTAATACAAAGCTATAAACTATTAAACAGACCTTACAAGCATAAGATTTGTTTTTTGATTAATTTTTCATCTTTACTTTACTTTACTTTTCTACGGGCTTCCTGCAATTTCCTGTTGCATAAGATTTTCTAGGTTTTCTTAATTATTATATAATAATAGTCTTTATTATAAACATTTTATGCAGAAGTTTCCTCAAACTGTACCTTTTATGTTTTTTAAATTGCGAAATAAATATACTACAACATACATACTAGTTGTTGTGCATGTATTATGTGGGATTTTTCCCAGTGTCATTGTTAGTAATACTGAAACTATGATTATGTCTAGGGTCATTAATTTTGGTATACCTAACATGGAATAATTATATAAATATTTATTATTTAATATGAATATCCCACTTGTGGGAAGGCCCCATGTCATACCCATGTTACCATGGAAATGGATGTTAAATGTAAAACAACAACAACAATAAGCAATTGACAATGTTAATTTTCTATAATACTTAATGCTTTAATTGGAAGGATAAATTAATTGTTTGGTGATGATTGTTGATTTGTGATTGTTTACTAATTATGTTGTTTGTTTTGTTTTAGGTTCCAGATTATGTCAATTTTATTGACTGTCCAATGGATTTTGGAACTATAAAGATGAAGTTGAACACTGCAAAATACCTTGATACACAAAGTTTCCTTGACGACATTCACCTTGTGTTTACAAATTGTGAGACTTATAACCCTCCACGTTCACAAGTTGCTCGAAATGGAACAAAGCTGAAGACATTCATTAACAAGAAGGTTAAAGAGCTCGGTATCAAGTGATATTACTTATGAAAGTTGTAAACAACATGTAGTGAGGTTATCATTAGATGACAATGAAGGTTTTGACATGATTACCACCTACCGGGAATAGCATGTGACCATCTCAAATGTTGTGGCTTTTCCTATAACCTACGATATGCTGTTCTGGTTGCATTCTGTACATAATAATATAAAAGGAAATATTCGAAAGTTTGCAAGATCCTTTAGTTGTCAATTCCATTATTTATTGATTCAATGAATAAACATTCCATTGTTTGCTCATAGTGTTACATTTTGTAAGCAGGAATTAAATCTGCCATTAACATTGAAAGTTGGCAAACAATTCAGTTGTAGAGTCTTGTACTATTTTGAGTTATATAGTTAAATGATTTCAAGACTACAATATTGGTGGATGTTGTAAGGCTTTTGCAGTTCATATGTTTAATCAGTGGTATTATTTCAGGTATTAATAAAATGTTGTACAAACCTATCCCCTGGATGCTTTGTTAGTCCAACTTAACATTTTACAATTCAGATGTATCTGTAAATGAACATTTTTATGCGTAGTTGTACTTCTGTTATCGATCTTTATATGAAAATAGGTGTCTCACTTGCTCTACCAACTTTATTTTCTCTTTTTTCCCAATAATAATTAAACAAAAAAAAAAGCAAAAGTAGCGAAGAAATGTGTATTGAATAATTTCCAGGGACGACAGAGTTAAAAGGTTGCAGACTGAAATATTCGACTCAATTCAACCTTCTTGAATATTACACTGCAATTGTAAATTTAGGGGAGTGGAAAATACTGTAACAAGTTTCAAAATTGTACTCCTCAGCAGAGCTAGTTATTGCAATAATATTTCACCAAACCAGTTGAAAGGAAAGAGGTAAGAATGTAGAGGAAGTAAGTGTAGTGTCAACTTGAATCTAAATCTAAATTAATGGAAGAAACTGGATTTTCTAATTTTTGTATAAACTGTTTGTAAACTTCCTATTGGGTAATACAAATGTAATTTGTAACAAGCATGTGTAGCCATTAAATTAATTAAAAGAGTGCTCAAAACATCAAATCATTTTTCCTAATTTATTCCAAAAAACTGGTATTACTAATATCAACACTGTTCATATAAAAAAACAGGAAAAGATTTGACTGTAATAACTTTGATAGGTACAGAAAATGTTACATTCCCGTTAGAACATTTATTAAAACCTATCCATCTTGTTTCCGTCACATACTTGCATTTTTGACATAAATATTAACTGACGTTTCTGTAGGGAAAGAAGCATAGAAGAACAAAATTGAAGAAAACTTTCTTGAGTGGAAACTGATAATGTAACATTCAGTTTAGATTTCTACTTATATGTTATTCATGGTTTGTAGCTTATAAAAAAAGTTATCTGCTCTTCATTGAATAATGTACACTTTATATAACAGGTTTAGCTCTTAACTGTGACATATTAATTATTCTATAAAAATATTTAGTTTATTAAGCAAATTCAACATCTTGTATTATATTAAGAAAAGAAAACCTTGTTACATTGTTTCATGTTTCTTCACACAAAGGTTTTTGACAACCAAAAATAATAGCAACATGTAAACTGAAGCCAGGGGCAATTACAAGCCATATTTGACAGTGGTTACTGCTTTAAAGCCATATTTGACAGTGGTTACTGCTTTAAAGTCATTTGACAGTGGTTACTGCTTTAAAGCCATATTTGACAGTGGTTACTGCTTTTGGGCATGTCTGTGCAAGTCTAGACAAAAGTGAAAGTTCTACTTTGTATCTTACTAATTCTTTATCAGTAGAATATCATAGTACATTATGTTATTTTTGATTAAAAAAAGATTTAAAAAACATGTTATTAAGCCTGTTTTAATGACAGTACAAATTCTATTTTAAATGAATGGACAAGCACTAAACTAGTAATAACTAAAAGTAATATTTTTAATGACTTGTTTCACAAACATCCATTTCCATTATCAGATTGATAAATTAATACAATTTTTGAACCTATATAAGTTAAGTCAGTTACTATAGCAACCATAAAACATAATATTTTATAATAGCAAAAGTAATTAGTAAAAGTGATAAATATAAGTTAAAAAAAAATGTATTGATTTATCAACCAGATGATGGAAATAGATGTTTCTGAAACAATATCATAAATATTGTTCAAGTTGTTACTATTTTAAGGTATTTATTAATTATTTGGGTGCCCAAATCTGATATTTTGAAGGAAAACCTGCCCAAATTTAAATTCTGTATTAACCCCTAGCCAAGTCGTGGAAATCAATTTGATGCAGATTTTAACATGTTAATCCTGTTAGTACTGTTTTTTTTTACAAAAACAATAATAAAAAAAATAATATATCATTTTATTGGAAATTCTGCACTGATTTCAAAAGGGATACTTTTGTTATTCGAAATAAATACTTGTATTGATTTGTGACGTCATGTCTTTTGTCATGATGTCATCAAAATATTTTTTTCCCAAAATTTTCCTTTCATAATAGTGTGCCAAATTTAAAGACCTAGTATATATGAGTCAACAGAGGGGGTAGAACCCCAAAAGCTACTTATGAGTCAACAGAGGGGGTAGAACCCCCAAAAGCTACTTATAGAGTTAAGGAAACTTAGTCGGACAATATTATTCGTGTTTGTTGTATACTTATATTTCTCCTTGTTGATGTCTTCAACTATGTAGCCTGCTGATGATTTTTGCTAAATATTTTGTATATATTTACATATGCTATTGACATGAATGTTTTATATGTGATTAGAAACATATATTAAAAAAAAGTGTTGATGTTGCAAGTTTTGAGTAGGTCTATTCTTCAAATAGAAAGAATGAACTATTCTTCAAAGTCCTTAAAACACAATAGTGAACAAGAACTACTAAGTAATTTTATGTGAAATAAAAAGATGCTTTTATCATTTTTAAATCTCTTTAAGAAAAGGTATTTAATCACAACACATTCTCAACATATTTCATATACATACCTACATAGTTAATTCAATGAAATGTTCTACTTTATGGCTTTCTGTCACAAAAACCTTAAAAAGTATTATCTATTTTCTTTGTACAATTTGTATTGGCCAGCATCCTTATATACATCTAAATTAACTGTAAATCTAATTAATTGTAAACAAGGCTGATAGTCCAAGTAGTAAGTATTATTGCTAGGTAAGATAAGATGAAATGCATTTTACGCAAATACCAAATATGATTATAATAAGCTTGTTAGATTAATTAGAACATTGAAAATACATTGTCTGCCTCAGAAATAAATGGATTCATTGTGAAGTTTAAATGGTTTTAATGTGAAGGATAAAGTTATAAAAAGGTTGGTGAAATGACACTAATTTTTCAACAAGCCTTTGTATTATGTCGACATTGTTTATAGGGACAGAAGTGTATAAATACTCTCTTGGTGGAAGAAACAACTTTTATCTGCATAGATCAACAACAAGTGATTAATTTGCATTTATAAATTAAATAACTACTTAAAATATATATCATTAAGAGATTTTTTTTCTTTCCAGTTATTAACCTATTTTTTTATTTTAACAAGATATTCTCTTCCTGTTGAGCTGAACTTAATAGATGTTTTGTATACTTCAAGAGAGTATTTATAAGTTTCTGATATGGATTATAATACACATGCATTGCAAGGCATTTTAATAGTACAAATTACATTCTTATTGTGGTTGTTTATTCAATGGGATTGATAAGAATTTATATGTCTAGGTAGAAAGAGACACTGAATATTTACTGCAGGAAGATTTTGTCTGGTAAGGAAAAAATTAAAAGTTGGAAATTTTTTTCTTCTGTGATAAGTATGTAATTATAAAGCATACAATTGAAGTTTTCTACTGTATCAGGGAAAACTTTACTGATTGGAACAGACCTTTAGAATAAGTAAACATACATCAATTGATTTTTTTTGTAATAGTTTTTTAAATTTATTAAGGCATTGATAGGCCGATTTTGCATTATTGTGCATTGGTAGAATCTACATTATGCTTCATACGAGGAAGGATGTCTGAAGTTTCGAACATTTGCAACATTATGGAACATACCCTATTATCTCACATAAGGGCGTTGCATGCTTATCTAGGCCACTAAAGTATGTTTACCACCTGTTAATTTATATTAGAATTGACTTTAAAGTACTATAGACACCCTTGATACATAAGGGTGCTGCACAGTAAAAGGAAATAGAGAATAGACAGAATAATGGTTTGGAAGTTCCTTGTTCATAATGGTCCTGAAGTAACTTTATGAAAAGGACTAAATCTAAATGAAGAATTTTTGTTTTAGTTTATCCTACAAATCATTACAGTGCCCCCTATTTTCCATTT
This sequence comes from Bythotiara depressa, assembly GCA_027564595.1. NCBI lineage: Eukaryota > Metazoa > Cnidaria > Hydrozoa > Anthoathecata > Bythotiaridae > Bythotiara > Bythotiara depressa. The sequence goes on along the minus strand of JANTOQ010224809.1, from coordinate 6,976 downwards.
TGCAAATAAATACAACCAAAGTATTTTTGCGACCTATAAGGATGCATGCACCCTTATCTGGAGGTGAGATTATGCGGGGTAATAGGGTACTACTGCCAAGTGATATTTGTGTGTAAACTGAACATTAGCATGTTGATATTCTATAGTTGTTACGAATTAAAGATAGATGTGATGTGATCTAATATAAATATATATATGGGGTATAAAAACATCTTAAGTTTTGATTTCCATTAAGGGAGATTTCTTGTGTGAACCTGTGTGAATTGATAAAAAGTTGTAAAGCATTCTACTTTTCTCACATGAATTTTTAAACCAACCAATCAGACTTTAGGATGGTCTCGCCCGCCCGCCTGCCCACATGGAGATTTCTACTTAATAAGATTCAGACTTTACCACTGGTTTTACAAAAATGATTTAGGGTAAGCATGGAAAAGAATCTAACAGATATTCTCTGAAATCTTTTCCTATCTCTTGCTCCTTCCTGATTAATAGAACTTTCTAACGAGTTAAAGCAATGGTGCAACTGTTAATATTAAAGACAAACAAGTATTACAGGTATATACCTATCGCACTTAAGAGGTTACCATTTTGAATACTTTTTCTGTCTCTGGCACATTAAAACCGATGCAGATTTGAATCCCTCACCGAAAAATAAGCGAGCATGCAAAGTATCAAAAGCATATTGCACTGGAAATAATTTTATGGCGTTTTGAAATCTGGAAAAATAAGAAGAGGTCATTTTTACTCCTCCAATTCTTATCAAAGTCTTCTATTTTTCTAGATTTGAAAACGTTTGAAAAGGTTCCTTTTTGTCAAACAATGTCCATTCAATCATGTTTGATTGTAGTATTTTCTTCAAGAAAAACATGTCCTTATTATGATATTTACTAAGAGTTTTGTATTATGTTGGAAGTAAAAGGAAATTTTTAGAAGGTTGTAATAAAGTATGGTGTTAACTATAATTTTCTGTTTATTGTAAAAACATATAAAGGCTTGGTGATACTGTTATATATTTCGTATTGTTATATAATAATAGCAATTTTACTGATGTCATTTTCATACAGCAAATTATGTTATTATTTTTAACCTTTTAGTGGCTAGTGTACTAATCAAGTTATTACTTATTTCTTTGCACTATTGTTATTTTTTCAGGGGCTTACTTACTTATTGGAAATAAAAGGGAAAATAAAGTTCGTAAAAGCTGAAAATACCCCCTGACTTTCGTAAAATAATATTATAGGTTTGTTTACAATAGGCAGGAGGTATGGGTAACGTGAATTTCCATGGCAACCAATTAATATGCATAAAATGATGATTCTGTTCAGGCAACTATTTAGGTGCAATAATCACGCGACCTTTCTGAAGTTGTTAATACATTAAGATATGCTCTAAATTGGAGGTGGAAAATGTGCCTCCTTCAAGATTTGTTTTTGTGTAAGTTAACAGCACCCTTTTCAGGAGAATTCCTTTGATTTCAAGCTTTATTATTGTTTTTTTTATGAACAATCAAGTTATTGAGATAATCTGTAGAAAATAAAAAATTTGTACTGAATGAGAATTGAGCTTTAATTAGGATCTTTTTATTAAACAATTTGAAGGATAGAAAGATTTCTTATTAGGGCTGAAACTAGTGTTAACAAAATACTGAAATTTAAAATTTATCATACACTCCAATCTGAGATTAGAATTATGTCTCAGGGAACCATCCTTATGTATCCTTGTTTTTTTGCTGTGTTTACTAAAGCTCTCTAATATTTACTGTTTTTTTCACAGAGAGAATGGATAAACAAGCAAATAATAACAGACCTTCCCATGCATCATTGGGCTAATCCATTTCATATTTGTACACCCTCATAGGTGTAGATATCAAAACCCTTGAAAGGGATTGAGTTACTTTATGTAAAATTTCCAGATAAAACTTGTTATTTTACTGAAATATTTCATGGATTCAACACATTTTCCATCCATAGGAGTGTACTGATATGAAATGGAATAGCTCCATTGAGTCCCTTAAATGTACGTTCATTAATGTGAAATCTAAGAATTGTCCAAGAGAATGATGTTTAGAGTCCTTACCAAAATAAACATGTTTCTTGCTAGTGCATATTCTAGCAGCTGTTTGGGTACGATAATTGCATGCACCCTTTTTGAAGAGGTTGAAAAGTTTAAAATATACTCCCAATTAGGGGGTCTGAATGGTAAATGTGCCCTTAAAGATATTTGAGCTTTATGTGCCCATTTCCAGACAAATAGTACCCATGCCCTTTCATGCTAGAATATGCCTTGCTTATACACACAAGCAGTGGAGGAAAAGTCTTTTTCCTGATGAGTCAAAAGTTTGGTTTGAGATAATATTGCCAATATTAATATTAAAGTTCTTTGTTATATATAAATATATATGCAAACAGAACTTATATTCTTGCAATGTTAGGTAGAACAGGAATAATTAATTTCAACATGAAACAACTGTAAAGAAGATATGAAAGAAGATGGTGGATAAAACTGCACCAGCTACACAATTGCGTTTGGATTGGGTGTATGGATATCGTGGTCACCAATGCCGAAATAATCTTTATTACACTGCAACAAAAGAAGTTGTTTACTTTGTTGCTGGGGTTTGTGTAGTGTTTAATCCAAAGCATCGGCGTCAAAGATTTTTTCTAGGTCATGATGACGATATTATCAGGTGTGTATTTATGATACATGCTATGGAATTCTAATAGTTGCTGAGTTTTAGGGTAAATTATGGACCAGATCTTCAGAATAAGTAAACAGATGTCAATTAATTGTTAATTATTGTTTATTATATAATGGTATGAGGCATAGCTGTTCTATACACCCTAGCTGTCTCTTGTGTTACTATACTAAATGCAATATACCTAATTGTTTATATACTGTACATCAATAATGATCTAGCTTCATAACTACCTGGGTGTTAGCATGCAAACTCACCTTCCTTCAGGAATAAGCCATCTCTTCTTCATTAGTGCTCTTATACCACACTAGATTAGAAGAGAACATGGTTAAGAACTGCTCATCTAGAAATGGATATAATTTATAAAATGACAATTTCTTTGCTTCATAAAGGTACAAAATTAGCTAGCATCCTTTGCATATTGTTTGTATCAGTTGCATCATCTACTTTTCTTATGTATACAGCATGTAATAAAACTGTGGAATAACAGTGATTCAGTCTGGCACTGGGGTGTAACTGTTTAGAATGTGGATATAAAAATTGTTGTCTTAGAGCTAACTGTGTGAACCTTTGCTGTTAATGACATTGATAAAACCATCTTACATTTTATAGATTATGTGATGATACTATTGAAGGGTGTCACTAAACCATATGCATGTAAATACAGTGATAATTTATTTTGTTATGCATTATGCTATGCATATCATACACTAGCCCCAGAGTTGGGGATATTTGTGGACCAGAGTGTGATAGAGTAATGTCCATCGCTTGCTGAGGTTTTATACCCTACATTAAAGATACATTTCTTCATTCAAGGTTGTTGAGACTGTTCACAGACAAGGACGTTTTGTTTATACGTTGATATAGTCAATGTATTATTTAATGGGGTTCATATTTATTACCTCTCTAAGAGGTGTTAAGTAGGAAGGGCATCCAATCGACAACATAGCTTTGTATAATGTAGATCTTTGATATTTTTAAAACAATCTTTCAGTTAAAGACCTCTCTTAGAAAAAATCTCAATTTTTCCAAGCCCAGATTATTAAAATTATTTTTCCTTCCCACATGAAAGAAACAAGAAGTGTTGTGCGCTTGAACATCGATGGCTACTGAAGAGATGCAATTGTAGAATAGACTAGTCTCTCAGTCTAGCAGTGGGTCATGAGTGTAAAGTGCTGTAAACCACAAAATCCGAGTAACAATTAAGAAATAGTTTACTGCAATTGTATAAATTATGTACTTGTCAATGGTTATGATGTCAATTCAGAGAAGTATTCATTAGCGGATACAAGGCAAAATAAATTTGATTGTCGGTGATAAGAACTTTTTTCTTGCAGTGAGGTTTACTGAAGTTACTTTTCATTTTTTGTTTCTAGTTTTATATCTGAACATTTGCAACTGAGATTGTACTTTAATTATTTGCTGAGGTACATGTCATCCCATTATTTATTTCGCTCTCTATTTTAATAACGCCAGAAACGTCTGCAGAGGAGATCTATCAACATTTGTTATTCCATCCAAGAAATTCACAATATTCCATTGACAGGGTTCATACTCAACCTGGAAAAAGTGCCTTTTTCAAAAACATCTTAGAGGGAAATTATAACTTGTCGATCTAGAAAGATTATAGAGCCCAGATGGTCTCTTAAAGATTTTTGTTAGTTTGTACTTAGTTAAGTAAACCACCTATACTTTATGTTGTTCCTGTTTTCTTCATTATGTTTCCATATTGTCAACACTTACTTCTCGAAAGAGGAAGTAGTTGTTACCAAGTCAGTAAAGCAGAAATATTATGAGCACTTAAATCAGTTGTTAGTTATTTTTCGAACAATTCATAATTATAAACATAATGTAGCTCTGTTTTCAGACATGTTTCCTGATAGTAAATTAGCCAAGTCATTCCAACTTGGTCCAGACAAATACAGTATAAATTATGGCATCACACCATACTTTAAAAACATTTTGAAAGATTAAGTAAAAAATTCTACTGTTTTGTGTTGTCATTTGATGAAAGTTTAAATTCGATAACTCAAACTGGCCAAATGGATGTATTAATTAGATACTTCAATTCCATTGACAATAGAGTAAAAGTGAGATTTTGGGATAGCTGGTTCCTTGGACATGCCACAAACAATGACATTTATGCAACGTTTTGTGATGCATCAAAATAGTTGATTCCCACTAAGGTATATCAAATATCGATGGATGGGCCAAAAGTAAACTTCAAGTTTTATGAAAATGTTGTTAAAAGAGGGAAGAGAGTGAACTGCACCAACTTATTAATATTGGAAGTTGTGGCCTGCATATAATACATGGGGCGTTTCAAGCTGGTACCATGGCAACAAGTTGGGATTTGAAAAATGTATTGAAGATGTCTTATCAAGTCTTCATGAGAGTCCTGCCAGATGAGATGATTATTAAAGTATCACTGGGTTGACAAAGTATCCTATTGCCTTCTGTGCAACCAGGTATTATATATTCCTGTAGTATTTCCAATAATTCTATCATTCCATGTGTATATAGGGAGTGTGACTGAGATGTCTATTGTAGAAACAGATAAGTTATCTACTTGAGCAGGCATTGTGATGTACTTTCTTAACAAAAGGCAAATGAGCCACTTGTCTCATAGTTACTGCTTGTTGACATGAAAACTGGACAGCAAAACATTGACCATTTACTTCTCAACACTTATCTATTATAAGTTAACAGTTGTAGGGATCCCAGTAGAACACTGTTGTAGAAGTAAACCTTTGTACCTTCAACTTCTGATGGAACTGTACTGAGAATAAATTATGTACATTCTCTAAGCCTTAGAAAATTCAACTAAAAAATTAATCATTTTAGGTGGATTGAAGACAAGCCAGTTGCTGATCGTTTGTTAGACATCTGGCCAAATATTGAAAAAGTTGTAAAATTTTGGGAAGGTCCTCCTAAGTCAAAAAGGCTTGCATCAAAAGGCTACGAGAGCATCAAATCTGCTGTTCACAACTCACTGCTTACAGCAAAGCTTCATCTTTTTTAGTTTTATGGCAAGTTTATTCCTGCCATTCCTTGAAAGGTATCAAATATTGACCCTACGATAACCATTCTTGTATATCAGAAGCTTGTTGCAGTTGATAGTCAAGTCAGTTATCCTTTCCAAGTGTTCTGGTTTGGAGTTGAAGAAGATAGATCTAACAAAGAAAGAAAATATCCTAAAAGGAAAGCACACAAATGTTGGCTTTGCAGCAGATAGCGTTTTGAAAAAATTACTTAAAAACGATGTTATTCGTATAACAGATGTCACTGGGTTCAAGAATGATGCATACATATTCATAACTGCAATGCTTGACAAAATATTTGAGAGATGCCCATTAGGATCAGTTATGGTGTGAAATGCTTCAGCATATGATCCTAATACAATGATAAATGACAGTCAGGAATCTCTTCAACACAAAAATTACCTGTTTATTATTTTATCAAGATAAATGTTTTACTGCCAACAACAGGTGATAAAGAGTATTATCACAGTACAGTGAGTTGATATGTGGCGAGTTAAATCATTGCAACGAGAAATTTAGCACTTTTGATCCTTCGAATACATGTCTTGATAATTTTTTCTTTTGTGATGTTGGTTTATCAAAGTACAAGAAGTTGGCATTTGTTGTGAAAATCATTTTAATACTCAGTCATGGTCAAGTTGCAGTGGAATGCAGTTTTAATGATAACAAGTCCATATTAGATTTCAACATAAAAACTGACTAAATAGTTGCGTGAAAAATCATCAAAGATCACATGCCAATGAATGAGCTTGCCCTATAACTGTCACTAGTGCATCGATCTTATATTGTGAGTAAAAAAGATAGCAATACCACCAGTGTTTGAAAGGTTCAGCGGCTTCAAAAACGAAAACAAATGAAAATTACCAAAAAGCCATCCTCCTTGCTGAGATTCACGAAACAAAGGGAAAAAAGTAGAAACTTGCTAAAACCTTCTCATTGCTTGAAAAAGATTTCGTCACTTCTGTTGAGGAATCGGAGTGTAAAAATGATATGCCATTAGTCGTAAAAGCCAATGCTCTTAAGAGGAGATATCTTGGAGTAGAAAAAGAAATGGTTGAGCTTGGAAAAGCTCTGGAAATCCTTGAAACCAATAGGAAAAAGTTAAACTGAGTAGCATTCAAACATTTAAATCTATTATTGTTGATTGGTGAATTTTAACGACCTCATACTATTTTTTTGTTTGCCCATAAGCACTTCCTACCCCCTAAGATAAAGCATAAGATCTTGTACAGTGAACATT
>JANTOQ010224698.1:2403-13761 GCA_027564595.1 Bythotiara depressa | reverse complement strand
AGGCCAGACAATCTACATATATATAAATAATATCATAGATCATAGATCATAGATATATATCTCCATATATATATAAAATCATAGATCAACTGGATTCCATTATATTTCATATAAGAGGCTCTTCAATCAAACTGTTCAGAGCTTATAAGAAATTCAATCACTGTATTTAGGATTATTTGATTATTCTTAGTACTAAAATTATCACTACCATGGAGAAGTATCTGAGCTATTAAAGATCTGTTAATGGGAAAAGGGAAATTGCATTGGCACAAAGTCTGTCAAAAAGTAAATAACTTTGGGCCGAAAAATTAGGGCATTGCAATAGGAAATGTTCATTTGTTTCTATGGGATTTGTTCTGCATGTGCAAAAAGGCTTTATGGTATTTTGAAAATTATGACGGAATTCACGAAGGTGGCTGAGACTAACCCGAAGTCTAGTTAACAGCTTTAGTCCACGTGGATAATGAATATTGTAAACAAGTGCTGCAGTAGGTCGTATAAATTTTAATAATGATTTTTTGAATGACATAATAGAAGGTAAATTTTTAATATTATGATCAAGGTGTGTCCAGTTGGTAGCACACCAAGAAAAAAGTGGCATCAAAGCCTGTAAGATTAGAGGATCTAAATTATCGAATATTATGAGAAAGAGATTGACAGATATATCAAGTTTTATTATTAATTTATAGTAAAAGCAAAATCTTTTACACCACATATCTCTCAAACATTCCAAACCCAGTTTCTGGTAGAGTTTTTCTCGACTAGTGCCCCATATTGCTCCAGTAATTGGCAAGCAAGCATTGTATTGAACAGATTCAATTTTACTGCAAAATGATTTATTATATGGGTTATCATATATTATATCGACATAAACAAAATGTGGTGTAATAAAAGATGCGTAAATGTTTTTCAAATATTTCTTGGTAGAATAAATTCTAATACGTTTTATTAGGCCCATTCCCTTATTTGCTTTAGCAATCTTCTCTTTCAAATGACGATTAAAGTTAAGCGTTTGGTCCAATTTCATTACTAGATGTTTTCTGAGATTCCTAGTTTGAAACATTACCATTATTAAAGTTAATGGTGGAAAATTTGGTTAAATGTTTTTCATTGAGAATTATTCTTCCACGGCTTGTTTAGGAGGATCTGGGTTGAATGACGTTTTCCACTTTTTCACTATCGCTGTCTATGATGGTATATTCATTGGAAGAATCATCCGTTTGCTCAAATCAAATTAGCCATACTCTTTCCTGCATTTAGATGCGTGTGGATGGGTAGAAACGACCCAATGTTACAATTAAAATTGTTGTTTTAAAACGTTCAGATTTAAATATTTAACACTTGTTTCTAACACTCGATTATCTTGATTACGGATCCCTCATAGCCCTCCCTCCCTCCTACCAACGCACTCAGGTGCGGTCTATTGTTATATTCTTATTTAAAGTCGGTATACAACAGATAATAATCAAATAAATCAAATACAATGATAACATATCTTCATAATCAAATTGAAGCTAATCTAAACCGATTATGTGTTTTATTGTTAATGTAGGCTAACCAGCAAACAGTAATGAACTTAATAAGTTGGAGGTGTTTGCATCCATTGCAGGTACATTTTTCTCCATTCCAATGTTTAATTCCGTTTTTAAAAAGCGTAAGTTCTCGCTATTTTTTATATGACTAGGTAACAAGTTTCATATTTTATGACCAAGTGACCTTAAGCTATTTGTTCCCAAAGTTGTTTGGCTTGGTTGTGATGTAAGCTATTTGTTCCAAGAGTTGTTTGATTTGGTTGTGGTGTTTTTAAGTTATATCGCTGTTGAGTGTGTAGTGGTCGGTTAGTTTTATTTGGCTCAAAAATATATTTTATATAGAGTGGGATTAAATAGTTTACACTTCGCTTCGCTGGCATGGGTTGGCGGGAAAAAACGCACGCTGGGTTATAATGCAAAGATATGTACAGTTTCGAGATTTCAAGTGGCAGTTGTTACCAAAATAGAAAACCTAGCGTCTGCCTGATAATTGGTTGACTTCAGACCTTGCATCCACATGGCTTGTTTTCTGAGCTCGGGCCGTATAACAAACAAATGTAAGAATGTTGTTGTCAAACATATTCTATTTGTTAGCATTGTTCTTACGTTCCACGTTCGAATAATTAACAAAGAATCCACTTCTCCTTATTACTAACGTATTTATGATACTCACAGGGGATGAAACGACGTTAAAATATTTTCCTTTTGTCAGAATACATTTGATCGGCTACGTTATTTGAAAATCAGTACCGTCAAAGTAGGGGTGTTGCGACTGTGCACAACTACCGGCAGAACATATTAAAACAAAGTATAATTTAAAACTAAAATTTATGCAGGTCCTCCTTCCTGATACTGATATAGGTTAAAGTCGCTCTATTTTTAAGGCTTACTGCGAATAGATGTTCAATGCTTTTTTCATGTCCTTTAGACCCGTTTTGGTAGTACCATCATAATTTGTAATGCTTTTTCATAGGGACTGGTAGATGAAGCCACTAAAAGGTATCAAACGTCTCTTGTGGTGGTTGTTCACCCATGGAGTAATAATCGGTCTGTGGTAGATGGTACAAGAATATCCATGACAGCAGAAGAAAGTTCCGTTTTTATTAACATTCTTCACAGATGGCTGCAGAAGTTAAAGATTGGGTATATCGACATAGTAGAATCTGACCTCAAAACACGAGTGCAACTGTTGGAAATGGCTTTACAGGGAAAGATCAATCGTTCCACATGTAGTTTAGAGTATTACAAAAACGCGTCTACCCGAGGAAACAATAAAACACGCGAAGGCACGTTTTCTGACACAATTATTTCTTTTTACATCAAAAGAAACAGCAAAATTGGTGGTACTGCCATCCGCTCCATAAAATATTACGAAGATTATGTTCAGCTCTTCTACACTGAACTGGGTGGTAAAGAGGGAAGGTTCATTAAAAAACATTCTGTTAATAACCTATTTTGTCTAGAGTTTGATAGAAAGTTACGACCAACGGATGTGCAAAAGATCTTGCTAGGAAGAATCTTTGTTAATGGTATTCGTTTCAGTTTCTTGGGATGCAGCAGTTCTGGACTGAAGTCTAGAAAGGTCTTTTTGTGGAAAGGCAATACTAACGATGCAGAGAAGGTGTTGTCACAATGTGGACGTTTTGCAGAGATTTCCTCAGTTTCCAAGAGAATGGCACGCATCAGTCTACTGTTCAGTTCTGTTACGTTAACAGACATTGAAGTGAGGGATGAAGATATCATTAATGTTGATGACATCCAATCTACTGATGGGAAGTATAACTTTACAGATGGTTGCGGTGGAGTAAGTAAACCGTTAGCTACGTCCGTGTATTCGCAAATGATAGATAGCGATCAAGTAAAAGAGTTGTCATATCTTCCTTCGGTTTATCAATTCAGACTGCAGGGTTACAAAGGAGTAGTGGCACTGGATCCAACATTGGAAAACAAACAAATCAAGATAAGACCTTCCATGGTCAAGTTTAAAACAAGTTCCTTCCCAAAGATTGGCATTTGTGGTTTTAGTAGACCTTATACATTTGGTTACCTCAATCGCCAGTTAATTTACCTGATCTCAGCGTTGGGAGTTGCTAGCGATAATTTTTTGGAACTTCAGTCGGAGTATTTCCAAATGATTTCTGATATGCACACAAATGCTGAGGCTGCTATAACTATGTTGCGGTGGAATAACCAGTTTGACAAAGCATGTATGGTCATGAGATTAAGCAGAAAATCTCCAGGAATATTGGATGGACGCCTGAAAGAGGGGAATGAATTGAGGAGAACATTAGAAAGTGTGCAGAGAGGTATTCTGGTGAAAGATGAAAAAGAACAAAGGGATGGAGAGACAAAGGAAAAATTGCGAGTGTTGATAAAGCATTCGCGATTATTATACGGTGTTTGTGATCAAGTAGGAAAGCTGGAGTATGGTCAGTGCTTTCTTAGACTAACAATAAACGGTGTTCCTAAAACAATTACAGGGAAGGTCGTCAGTGGGAGGATGCCATGTTATTTATTAGGTGACATTCGTGTGTTAGAAGCAGTTGATATCCCCGGTCTTGAGCATTTGCTTGACTGTATTGTGTTCCCCACACAAGGTGAGCGGCCACATGCAGATGAACAAGCTGGTGGAGATTTGGATGGCGATAAGTTCTTTGTGAGTTGGGATAAAAGACTTATACCACCGAAAACGTGTCGTAGCCATGATTATCCAGCTGCTGATGCTAAGAAAGATGGCAGCGTGACAATAGAGAAAATGATTAAATACTTTTCTATCCAAAACGAAGCCATGAAAGTAATTGGTCTTCTTGCAAACAAATATAGTGATTGGGCAGATGTCAAAGGTCCCGGGTGTGAAGAATGTGAGAGAATTGGACAATTGTTTGGACGGGCTATTGATGCAACAAAGAGTGGTGAGAAGTTGAAAATTCCGGAATTGCTTCTAAAACCTCCCACAGAAATGAGGGAGCAGAAGAAATATGTGTGGCATATTATGGACACTGAAGCAAAGACATTTAAAAAACGCTTATTAAGTGAAGATGTTAAAAAGCTTCATAAATTAGGAAGCCTATATGTAGATGATGTCTCTGAAGAATATGTACAGGCTGTATTGGATGAAGAGTTTACCAACATAACAGAATTTGAGAAGTTCAACTTCGCATGGTTATATGCAAGGAATAAGTACCCAGAACATGAAGAAGCAATTGCATACATGATTACTAGATTTATTGAGAAGATAAATTTCGCTTTGTTTACATCTCTTGAGAAGTCTGCTGCTATTGAGATTGGAATTCCTGTTGGTGTGGTTGGGAATGCGTTATATCAAGCTAAAATATTTTCATTAGAAGATCTCCAATATTTTGACATGCTGCGGGAACGATCGAATTGGGGCCTTATTTATAGAGCTGATCACAGCGAATTTGATCTGAGTATTCTAAGGAGAGCTGTCACCAAATACCCGAGAGTGTTTGTATCTTTCATGATGCCAGATAATGTTATAATTGCACTTCAGTTTCAGTGTAAGCTGCAAAGTGGTGAAGAGCATCTCCTGACATCTGGTATGATAAGGGCTTTTCTAATTTCAAGACGATTTGCCTTGAAAAAGTGGTTTGTTTCAAAGACTGACTTCTACTGCGATTTGACGGATGACAGATTGCAGCTGTATCGCAACAAAAAGAAGGAACAAACATTCTTATGGTTGAAGAGGAATCTACTAAATCACGGGTCAATCGGTGAAGGTAGTATGATTGAGATTGACTACACGAAACAAAATGATTTTAAAGATACTCTCAGTGTTGACCTTGGTAGCTATGGAGGGAATATAACCCAGAGAACAGGTAGCAATATACCCCATCCTCTCATCCGTAAGGCTCCACTGATTGCCACTGAAATCTTCGCAATGAAGGAGTTATCACCAGCTTACCCTGACATATTGATTGGTAATCAGATTGGAGATGTTCCCGAAGAAGAAGACATACAAGATGATGAGGTTTGTGAAACTGAAGATCGGGATGTTGTTCAGATGCTATTATTTAAGTTGAATGGAAGCGAATCCACTGAATACTCAGTTGATGAGTTAAAGATGAAATTGGATGAATTAGTGTCTGAATGTGTGCCATGGATGGTGGAACCTACAAATGAAGTCATCGATGTATTGACGAAACTATGTCATGCAACAAAATATTCGGATGCAGTATTTGCTGATCAAGTTGACATTATTGTTTGTTTATCAAGACTTAACCACAACACCCTTGCAGAGCATTTTGCCTTACTGCCAAATTTAAATGTATCACCGGGTGACCTGATAGATGCTCTGAGTGATTGGAGCTGCTGTTGGTTTATAGCTCCCACACTTCTGATGTCAGTCATAAAATCTATTGTAAAGAATATTTTATCCAATGGTGAAACGCCAGTTGCAGTAAGACACATCATCAACGTTGTTTGGAATAGTTTCGTGGAGTTTATTAATGATCTTACTAAATGTAAGGAGAATATTGCGACCGGAGCTATTGGTCATTTAAAAATCGAAGGTACTGTTCAGGAAGATGAAGGTGTTCAGCCGTGTCTTTCATTGTACCGATCAAGTTCACTTCTCCAGACTTCGTGTTGTCCTGTGGATGGTGAATATGTGCTGCTGAGTCGTACAATGGATTGGATTCAAAACCAGGGGTCTAGATCAGTGACATGTCTAGCTACGGTATTACATGTAACTCCTGCACCTTTTAGCATTAAATTAAAGCTACTAGATAGCCAAACGCCTTCTGTAATACAAACTGGGACCACTAGGTGGATGATTAATACTTTGGCTTCAGCTAATGTTACTTTGTTCACGAGAATCATGAAGGCTTGTAAAAAACTTTTAGATGTACCACTGGATGAAGATTTATCCAATACTTTTGTTAATCTAGAGCTTGCCTCCATCTCTGAGAAAATAACTGATACTCCACAAGTAATCCATCAAGCATCGAGTCAAGATCTAAATGTAGCACAGAAAGCTGCTTTCGATGCAGCCCTACAAAGAAAGCTCACTTTGATACAAGGACCACCTGGTACTGGCAAAACCAAGGTTGCTTGTTCCATTTTGAAAACAATGACAAACGTGGATAGTGGTGAAATACTGGCAGTTGCTGAGAGTAACATAGCAGTCGATAATATGAGTAGGCGGCTATTAGATATGGGTGTGAAAGTTGTGAGAGTGGGAAATATCAAGGGCGTTGCCAGTGACCTTTATGATATCACGGTTGATGGTCAGCTCAAGCTTTTAGAGGAGAAAGATGCGAAGGTAGTTCAGTACAAAAGACAATGCGGAAGAGTGATTCGTAAACAAAACTTAGTCAGGAAAATATTGGACGATGCCCAAGTTATTCTCACAACTTGTGCTGGTGCTTGTGATACTGTGTTATTCGGACGAAAGTTCAAATTTGTCCTTGTCGACGAAGCTACACAAACGAAGCAAACAACATTAGTCTGTGCATTGTGCCATGGAGTAGAGAAACTGGTGCTGATAGGTGATCCAAAACAATTGGGTCCAATGGTTAACATTGAACGTGACTGGAATTGGTTGAGTAATGATGACAGAGACAGCGCGACCAAGTACCTGGAAAATACATTATTTCACATGCTGTACGATAAAAATGTGGACGATGTTTACTTGTTGGACACACAGTACAGAATGCATCCAGCTATAGCATCATTTCCAGCGAAACAGTTCTATGGTGGAAACTTGAGATCTGGAGTGACAGAATCTGACAGGCCACCGCCGAGTGGATTTAGACGTGGCCCAATAAAATTTATAAACGTTGAGGGAGAAGAACGAAGAACAGGAACAAGTTATGTTAATGAGGAAGAAGGAAGACAAGTTGAAGAAATGGTTAATGGGCTGATATGTGCTCCAGGTAGCCCACGCATACAGAAGAAAGATATTGCAGTCATTACACTCTATAGTGGCCAAGTGAAGCGCTTGAGAAACAGTTTACCTGGCGTTGAAGTGAACACCATTGATGGGTTTCAGGGAAGAGAGGCGGAAATAATTGTTGTATCAACCGTAAGGTGCAATGGAAATTTAGGTAAGTTCCTAGTCTGATGTCACGATTTTGTAGTCAGCGCCGAAAGAAATTTAATCAACCATCTCTTTATACTATATACTTATTCATTAACAAATTCATAAAATATTATTCCGGTATTTATTACTACCCCACAATCAAAGTATGTTTGGTTTTATTGAATTCTTAAGGAAGTTGCCATTGCGCGCGTTCGTATTTTAAGGTGCTAGATCCGAATTCAGTAGTTTGTAGGTGACCCTGATTATTTAGAATTTACAAGGGACTTGGTTCAAAAAGCAGAATTCGAAGTAACCGAAGGATTGTATACAGGGTTTGCTAAAGCAAGGGGACACAAAATTCGTTCGAAATAACCAGATTGGACCATAATTTAAACAGAATATTCGGCTTACTCTTGATAGCTCTGTGCAAAACTAAAACAGCATAAAACTAAAACTGTGTCTGAATTTCAGGGTTCTCGGACAACAAAAACCGCCTGAATGTCTTGTTGACCAGAGCAAAGAGAGCATTGGTCGTAATTGGACATCGTGAAACACTTATGTCATCTGACATCTGGAAGGCATGGATTGATTCAGTGATGGATGTGGTTGATAAACGAGTCATTAATAACAACGCTGATCCATCTGGTACAACGCATTATCCAACTCGTGGGAAGAAACACTCCAATCGAAAACGATGACCGCATTATTAACGTGTCGTCCATCCGACTCATGCTTAGTACTTCATACCTAATTTATTATGATCGTGGGAATGTTAGTGATTATTAATCATTCACGTATTTTTTTAGTATGAATTTATTGCGGCCGAAATCCTCTTTAAGTTTTATTTAAGTTTTATGATCGTTACTAGTATCCTCTAAATTTTATTTCCTCTTATATATAAAAGTTATAAGTTATAAATGTAGGAAATGCTACAAATGTGCCAACTTTAACATTGAATAGCTCAGGAACGGAAATTGCTTTTTCAAAAACCAAAAATGTGGTGTTCCCCATTTCCCAAGCTCTGTAATCCTGAAAAGTTTCATTTTTGTCCGTAGAGCCTCTACGGAGGACATACCTCATGTTTGTATAAATCCGTTCTCGCGAAATAATCGTGTTTATATTACGTAGAGATTAAGACAAGTGTGACTTAATATAAGTACTTTGGTACAAAATATTTGAGATATTTGCATACTTTTCTCTGAAAGGTTAAGATAATGCGGATAAGGTGTTGGGGAAGAATGAGGGCAGGTGTTGATGGAGAACCTGGGGTAGGTGGTAACCGTAAACTTGGTAGAGTCACTCCTGTCAGTGTGTTTGCATTCTTTATAAATCTGCTTGTCACAAATTCCAAAATTGGACGCAAACGAGGGCATATGTCTGTGCTGAATGGATTCGTTGATTTGCACCAAAAATGTAAGTATCTGGTCTGCAGTTTACTTGAAAAGATGTGTTTGTTTTGGAGCCGATTTAGCCAGCTGCACTCCGTTTTACGCTCTTACAACGTTGTATGGGTCATACGTACACGAGAATAAAATGAGAAAACTTTACATGAGCCTACCAGTTTCCTGTCATCATTCAGTCACATTCTCCTTTCAAAATGCCTGAAGATATTTCGTGGTTTTATCTATTATACATATTCACGCTTTCAAGTAAAATGTTTTAAGGGAAACCTGAAACGTGAAGTTTATACTCGTCTTTTTTTAAACCTAGCTCTCATTGTGTTCTATGCTTATATTTATGTAGTAAGTCTGCACTCGAAGGCGAAACAGATTAGCTAATTTTTAACGGAGATATGTAAAACTTCCATGCCACTCGAAAGCAGAATCTTGTTTCTGTGTATTATCGTGGACCTGCGTAATAAAAATTAATTTTGATACCCTGTGTATGTTTGCACCATATAACTCAGGCCATGTTTAAGTGAGACATGGCATGAATTTAAACCGGTTTGTACTGCGCATGCGCAATTGTTAATTTAAATATTCAACACGTGCAGTAGAAATATCAATCCAGTTTGTGTTCATACCACGTCTCACGTAAGCTTGTCCTTCGTTTGCTTTTGTTCTCGCTTTAGAAATGCAGAACTTTAGTTTTCTCCTTTTAGGCAACCTCGCTCCCAGGGCCTTTTTTCCTTTTTGATGTGTCTGATGGTGGCCTTCAAAAACATCAAAAAGGAAAAAAAGGCCCTCTGAACGAGGTTGCCTTTAAGGCCGATATCCACTTTAGGCAATGTCGAGCGCGCTGGCGCGACCTATTTTCATCTGCAGGTAATTAATTAAACCTCTATGCATGAGCGAGTTCTGATCCAACTCCCGAAGTGCCAGGGCGCGACACGTGACGTCAGAATTAAAAGCAACGTTGGTCGCGCGAGCGCGCGCTCAAAAGCGCCTATGCAACCATTGCGAAATCTAACAACAAAGAGGCTAGAGAACAAGAATAAGGATTTAAAATATGTTGTAAATTAGGTATTTTCTTTATTGTACTATGTACTTTGTTTCCACATATATTAAACTTTTACTGTAAATATTGCAAATGTCAATTAGACTTTTCCAGAAATTTTAAAAATAATTGTTGTTATGAGAAGGTACTACGATAAAATATATACGATAAGTAGAGTTGTTTTGAATATTGTATACACTCGGTCAATGCTCTCTAAATAGTTCTGTAATCACCCTAAGCCTTTTTTTATATTAAACTTTGAGACATCTGTAGTTCTTTCTAGAAAAGTGGTATGGTGTTAGAATCTTAAACATAAATACAACATTTGACGGAGAAACCGATTTCAAAACCCGTCTTTATAAAAAGTGAAGCGGAATTTTTGAGTGATATCACCAAAATTAATTTCGAAAAAGTATACTGCAGCCTCGTTTCCAAGAAATCATGAATGTCTTTTTGCAGCCTCGTTTCCAAGAAATCATGAATGTCCTTGACTTTTTAGCAGCATTTCCCATGGGAGATTTAAAAACACCAGGGAGGCATGCTTATGCATGAAGGGCTACTTTAATAATAGATTTCAATATATTAAAATTTATATTTTTCTCTATCCCTACCAGTTTTGGCACAACCTCATACCAAACAAAATTTACTGACAAAAGGTAAACAATATACAATTTGGAAGCTAGTTATCGTAACAAGGTCCTTTCCATCTTCCACTGTTTAGTTATAGTGGCTAGTTCTTCACAAAGTCAATCAATAAAATGTTATCATAATATCATTTGAAATACTGTGTATGAGGAATCAGGGGGGGGATTACCAGCTTTCACCAAATTTATTTTTACTTCACATATAATACATATATTATATATAGGGTCACGAACGCCATTCCGTACCAGAGATGAACATTTGGGAGAAGATTTGAGAGTAAACAATATCCAATGCGATCGAATGTAAATATTTTAATGTTGTATATATTTTAAACTTCTTTCATTGTTTTTTGTGTTGTTTTACATGTTCATTTATTTGTAAAATTTACTTACGGAATAAATCTATTATGCACTATAAAACGTTGTAGAGCGTGGAGAGGGTCTCGCAAAGTGAAATTACTTGGACGTATACCAAATAACGAGCGATCATAATATGTTAGTTCTAGTACGTATTCATGACATTTTGCAATGAGGTGTATTATCGCACACTCCCCCGCAGAGTCTCTGCACGTTCCACTTAAAAGTAAAACAAAATTTGCTACACCTTTGCTACACTTTTCGGTTTCTAACTTGTGCAAGTATTTGAGAGCCTCTGGGAAAGAAAGATGGTCAAATAATTCGCAGAAGCCAATTATTCATTCTCGGC
>JANTOQ010224587.1:0-13762 GCA_027564595.1 Bythotiara depressa | reverse complement strand
GTTTTACCAGTATTTTCGAAAGTCCTGGAGACGATTATGTATTTAATAAAGTGTATATTTATTTAACCTCAAATAACTTACTTTTCCCAAAACAGTTTTGGTTTCCAAAAAAACACTTCAACTGAGAATCAATTAGTTAATGACATTACTAAGTCGTTTTATCAAGGTAAATATACTATAGGTGTTTTCATAGACCTATCAAAAGTGTTTGATACAGTGAACCACAGCATCCTCTTGGAAAAACTCAAATATAAAAACACTTGATAGGTTTTTTTTGTTTTTTTTTCCTATTCAAGTACGAAAAAAAATTACTACAATGACAAACTTTGAGAATAAAAAAAATAAAATAAACGTAAAGTAAAATAAAAAAACAGGGACATGTACTAAGAAAAACAGGACAACACGAGACTAAAAGATAGGCAATGATCTCTGCAAGGCACCACGGTGATATCGCCAGAAACCATTACCAGTAATAAGATAGAAGTAATAAATAAGATGTGATGTATATTGTTCACCTACAGGGCATTTTAAGAAATTGTATTTTCAAAAAAAAATTTATATGAGTGATCCCTCAAATCGTTTGGAGCTAATTATAAAGATAATTACATTAGAGAGGATTATTTGGTTAGTAACGCTGTTGTAGTTTTCACTACCATAAAGAAATATTTTTACAATTATAGTACAATTTATAGGGAAACGTGAAATTTCAATAGCATGTACATAGTCAAAGAGTGTAAATCGCTGAGCAGAAAACATAGGGCAGTGCAAAAGGAAATGTTCGTTCGTTTCAAGAGAGTTTGTTCCGCATAGACATATCGGATTTATTGTGTCACGGAAATTATGTCGAAATTTATGCTCTCTTAGGTGACTAACACCAAGGCGGAGTCTGGTTAACAATTTAAGTCCATAAGGGAGGTGAATATGGTAAACAGGTGCTGCAGAAGGCCTTATAAATTTAGGTAGAGATCTTTTGAATGACATAGCTGAAGGGGATTTTTGAATGATAGGATCAATTTGTTGCCACATAGTTTCACAATATGGTTTAAAACGATTTTTTCGAGAAATTGCGGAAATGCTGGGCCTAATAGATCGAAGGTTATGAGATAAAACTTTTGTTTTAGCTAATAAATTTTAAAGATACTGTGGATCAGTATTATTAATAATTTTATAGTAGAAACATAATCTCCTATACCACCTTCTATCTCGTAGACTTTCAAATCCAAGTTCCCGGCAAAGTTTTTCACGATTGGTACCTAAAATGGCACCAGTAATTGCTAAAGCAGCATTGTATTGAATTGGATGGATTATCATAAATTATATCGCCATAATCTAAATGGGGCCGTATAAATGATTTAATTGGAGAAAATCTTGGCAAATATTTAAAAAGACGTTTGATTAAACCTATTCCTTTATTGGCTTTGGAAATCTTTTCTTTCAAGTGATGATCAAAGGTGAGCTTTTTGTCTAATATCATATCTAAATGTTTATGGGAATTTTGGGTAGAAACAAAATCATTATTAAAAGTTAGAACTGGCGGTGCATTACTTCTCCTTTTCGTAGAGAACAATATTTCTACCGCTTGCTTCAAAAGGTCTGGATTAAACGACATTTACCATTGAAAAGCCCAATCAGCTACTACATGTTTATTTTATTTTATTATCTCCTTATAAACATAGCCCCTTGAACTACATTTTACTACAGCAATAAATCTTTTCACAAGTTCGTGAAAACGATAGATCTCCACCTGAGATTTACTTAAAACCATGCTCTGGTCAGAGCCTTCATAATTTACCTACATAATTTCTTTATACCCCAGGCGAAGAAAACGTAATTGCAGTTGTTTCTTTTGTTTCACGAAATCGTACAGTGGTGTATTATAAAATCTAACTAGCAATAGCTTTCGCTACCATCCATCCACGCATCCGGTTGAATTCAAAATGAGTCAGTTGTTAGGAAAAATTTAAGTTCCAAAAATAATTTTAGAGTTTGCGAACCAACTTTTTCTGTACAAGCTAGCTACTGTAGTTATAAAACAAAATTACTATGGAAAAAGCAAGGATTTCAGCTAAAAGCCTTTGAAAACGTATCCCTAAAAAACAGTATATACCAAAAACTAGTCGTCTAGCTCTAAATATTTTTAAAAGAAACATGCTGTACACATTGTTACTAACTGACAGGCTAAGAAAAGTTTAGTTTAAACACAGTCGTAGCTTAAAATTAGAAATGTTTATGCGATAAGTGAATTTACAGTTAAAATGTCAAGAATTGGAATACTTTTACTTTCAAAAACACTACTTTGGGGTAGTTAACTAGCTCCAAATGGTTAGAAATTATACGTACATATTAATACTATATGCGAAAGATTGAAAAGTATGCTTTGGATACAGTTGTGGGATAACAATATAAAAGTTTAAGCAAAAAGGGTGATTTAGCTAAAATGTCAACATCGTTTAATACAAACCTGAAAAATAATTTCAAACAAATTTTTTCTACATCTACACCATAAGTACTAACTTCCAGTGTAGCTTTGCTAAAAAATTAGCGTCAAGAAATATAGAAGAACAAAGTCATAAAACACTACATAAGTAGCAAGTTACGCACTTCAAAAACACTAACTTGGAGGTACTTAGCTAGCTCCAAATTATTCCAAATTTATCAGGGAACTGGGAGGGACCTTCTTCTCACTATACCAAATGCTATCACAAGATTTATACAAGTTAAAGATAGCTAGCTATATAAATTAATGGTGAAAGTGCTTAGTTAGGTTTTACTTCAAAATGGTACTTAGCTAGGTCTAAATTATATCAAATTAACCAGGGAGCTATGGGGAACATTCTACTACGTGTTACAAAGAGGGTCCGTGGTATTTAAAAAGGGTAAATATATCTCTCCATAGGGGTTAAAAAATGGCGATAGAGGGTTAGCTAGCTAAAGGCTTCAAAAACGCCATCTTTCAGTAGTCAGACACGGCCAATCATAACAGACAAACACACAAACTCTCGTTATGAAACCGATGCGTGGTTTTTTGTGTGTTTATTTGGATTCTTCTCGAATTAGACCACAATCCTTTTCTCTAATTACGAACATATGTCACAATACATCAACATTTGACAGACGAACAACCCTCTACATATATATATATATGACGAGTAAGATAAAAGACATCTAAGATAAATATATTGATTTTAATTTTTTATATGTTCTCCCACACTGCTGTGAAAAACTCGTGAAAGAACGTTGTACCCTTATCCAATCTTCTAAGTTTGATAAGTATTGTGGGTTTATATATTTTTCTAATGAATTTATAGCAGATTTATTGAAAGAAAAGTTATCGGCAAATCTATAAACTCGTTGTCGGTACATGAAAATCCAGTGAACTGCGTTGCACGCATCTAGAACTATTGAAAGTGGAAAACAATAGAAATTGAATAGAAGCTTGACGCATGTCGAATACAGTTGTGACTTCTTCTCTTTAAAACCTCCTTGGTTTAACTATACTTTAATTCGAACAAGAAGCGCTTTTCGCTTGAACATCGATGGCTCTACGAAATAGCAGCGAACGTTAACTCACAGGTTAAGAAAATTTTTGTTTGAACACAGTCGTAGCTTAAAAATAGAAAAGTTTATGCGATAAGTGAATTACAGCTGAAATGTCAACATTTCGCATACTTTTCCCTTCAAAACACTCTTTTTGATCAGTCAGCTCTAAATGGTTAGAAATTACACGTGCACGATGATGCTATATGTGAAAGATAGAATAGTATGCTTTGGACACAGTCGTAGCAAATAAATACACAACCTTAAAGCTTCCTTGTGTATACAAGTCTAAAAAATGATTGTAAAGTTACGAACAATTTTTTTCTACGTCTGCACTATAAGTACTAACTGCTAGTCTCTACTAAAAAATTACAGTTGCAAAAAGTCATATTTAGAAGAATAAAGTAAAAAAAAAAAAAACAGTTATGCCTTCAAAATTTATAGTTTATATTTGGTAGTTTAGCTAGTTACAATATGTACAAAATTAACAAGGGAACTTGGGGGAGGAAACTCCTCTCTCTAACTACAGGAAAATATAGCTAGAGCCATGAAATGACAGTAGCAAGATGTGTGTTTGTGGCTAGGAACCTCTTAAAATAATGTATTTTTTGCTTGAAACAGCTTTATTTTCACAGGATTTCGGCTGTGATAGGAAGGTACACCTTCCTAGTGAGGAAGGTGCGCCTTCTTAGTGTTGATAAAAATCAACTTCACTTCATCAGCATTGGTATATTTGTGAGATAAAGGGTCGGCGGTTTTATCGCTACTAGAGTCATAGCTATAACACCGTCAAATTTGCAGCTGGTTTTAGCTAGCTAGCTAACTGATCTGTAGTAGCTAGCTAAACGGATAAAACTTGCAGCAACTCAAAAAAGAGAGTACCAAAAAGTTAAAAAATAAAATTCACTGGCCTTATTTACGGAGAGCAAGCAAATAAAAAAGTATATTATATCTTATCTTCTAGCTACTTATCTTATCTTTCTCACAACTTTTTTCGCTGGCTCTGCAAAGAAAGAAAGAACGGAGAGCAGAAAGCTAGGCGCAGTTTGTATGTTCATTGTGAGCATGCGCAATATAGTAAAATCTCCTTCGCAAAATATTAATGTTCTATCGAAAAACATCGTCATTTTAATAAAAAGCAAGACGGAGGAGAACATACCTGCGTACTGATCCGCGGAAAGACGGGTCTTCACGCAAGTTAGAAACATCATAATGTAACGCGAACAGAAACCAATACAGAGGAGTCTTAGAAGGTTTGGACATTATCGCCAAAAATTAGGAGAGAGATAGATAACGCCCCTGGCGTTAAAAAACAGCGTAGATGAAACATAGATGGCTACGCCATCGATGAATTATAGTATATTCCATCTCTTCCTCCTTGCATTCGCGTCAGGCAAGGTAATTTAAAAATTAGATAAATATTTGGCAGTAATCACACGTAATCATACAATCAATACAAGTCAACTTCTTGAAGGTATATTTACTTTAGATTAAGCAGTTTCGAATTATTTATTTCGTTGAAGTTTCGTTTCCTTGTTTTTGTGTTGCTGTTAAGCTTTGCGTTCTGAGAGCTTTTGAAACACATTATTAACACATATGAATAAAAATAAATGAATCAACGTGTAATCTGTAATCTTACGAAACCACATAATCAATTCAATTCAATTCTTGGAAGGTGTTCTTTAGATTATTTATTTCGTCAGAGTTATGGTTCCTTGTTTTCCTTGTGTGCTTTGAGTGTTTTTAAAACACGATATTAATGTATATTAATAAAAACGTATATTAATAAAAATAAATCAATAGTTTATTTAGTCAAAGTTATATTTCCTTGTTTTCGTGTCGTTTGTAACCTGGTTTGTGTGTGTGTGTGTGTGTGCCCCGGAGGACGCAGCCGGCCGGCCATGAATGTGCGCTCTGAGAGTTTTTAAAACACTTTTTTTACATCAACACAGGAGCACATTCATATATTGTCTAGCAGATATTTCTCGTGTTACACATAAACACAAAGACATTACAGCGAACCCAGAGGTACGTCATTGTCACACAACGTTGCTACAACGTTACATCAACGTCTGTAACATCTCTTCGACGTTGTTAGGACGTTGTTTTACCATGTACAAAGGAGTCGTCCTCTACACTGTGAAGTGATAGGAATAAACGTTTCTGTATCTGACTCATTAAAACCGACAGCAGGTTTGAATTCCTCATCGAAAATAAGCCCCACCATGCAATGTATCAAAAGCATGCTAGTTATTGGATTGGATAAGTCAATACATTTGAAGCATTGCTCCATAGAGAGAATGATCTGCATGAGGAGTAATCAACTGAAGTTTTGTTTCTTCTCTTTTCCAATGTATTTTTAACCCTTTAACCCTTAGACTCCGAAGTATATTTTTAAAAAGTGGGAATTTTTGACAAGTTTCACAGCAACGGATCGCTGCACTTTAACGACATCAAAACTACACTATTAGACGCGGAATTTAACGCAGATTACAATGGTCTAACGTTCTTTTTCTGAAGTCGTTTTGTCCGAGAGATATAAGCTCGGTAACAAATGGTATAAAAAAGACGCAAAAACGCGTCATTCGGACTCTTAAGTGTTAATGCATAACTCTTGGTTATATCATGGCATGGTTATATTAAACTTCCCACTTTAAACCTTTATAATATAATGAGGAACCCGGGGTTCTTATCATCTTTTACCAAATTGATTTTAAATTATATTTTGCAATAATTACCCCCTGGAAGAAGTAAAATAGCAAAGAAATGACCAGTGATTGATTCCGTTCCAGGGGTACTACGCATTAAAAGGTTAACAGATACTTCTGGACGTCGAATAACATATCAATAAGTTTACACATTTCCTTTAACCTGCTTATAAAAAGAGACTTTGGGAATCGAATATACAGTAGTCTGTAAAGTACAATAAATTCTTAGGTATATAAAATCAAGATTTTACTTTTAAAGTCTTAACCCTATTAACCATTGGTTCTTTTGACGTTCGAGTCCATGCGAAAGGGGGTGATTGGGGGAGGGGGAGGGTGGCATAAAGTTCCTCCCTCCATATCTCAGCAATTGCAATAGCTGTGACCATACCAATTGATACACTTGTAGAATAACCCCTTGTAGAACAAGTCAGTACAAAATAGTTTTGACGTGACGTCACATTATGCTATTATGGCGCCATATGTAAGAAAGCTAAATGTAAAACTCTGGTCTGTAAAATACAAATAAATGGTCTCATACAACCTTTTAATTATAATAATGTTTCTGTTAATAACAGTTGACACCTCCGGTAGTAGCTAAAAGAAAATATTATGGTAAGACAAAGGAAATCCTTCCAGAGACAAATTGACCACAGCCCAAAAACGTTTTTTTTTCCGTATTTATTACTAATAGAGCTTGAAAAACAACATTGTGTTTTCTTTCACTTCCAGTTCCATGTTTCTCTTACACCCAATTTACGTTCGTAAGATCAATTGTTTGTATAATGTTGGGTATAAATATTTGAAACTAGTGTTTCCTCACATCATGCGTATTAATGAGTCACTCACTGGCAGAATGGCAAAAGCAGCCAGCAGAACTGTTCTAAGAAAATAGGTGTTCTTACCAGGAAGTACGTTCTTGATTCAAAAGAGTAGTAAAATTGAGGTTTCCTTAGAAGACTTCTTTTCCCAAGAAGCGCTCTTATTTCTCTTAGAACGCCTCTTTATCCCAGGAAGGTAGTAATCATCCAATAGACCACCACATTTCTCCAGGAAGGGGGTAATTTTCTCTTAGAATAGCTCATTTTGCCAGGAGGTCAAATATAATACCACTCTTAGAACAGCTCAATTTTCCAGGAAGTAGGATCTTTGTATCTCAATTTTCTAGGAAAGGAAAAACCGGTCTCTAGAACAGCTTATTTTTCCAGGAAAGGAAAAGTTAATATCTAGAACAGCTCGTGTTTCCAGGAAAGTAAAATCTGGTCTTTAGAATAGCTACTTTTGCCAGGAAAGCCAAATTCATCATTTCACTAGCACAGCTCTATTTGCCAGGACTGGCATACCTCTAGAACACCTGTTTCTTGGAACACCGCAGTTGGCTGCTTTCGGAAAGGTTTTCCTTTTCCACATGTAATTTAGAATATATATCACATGTATAATTTAGTGTACGTGAAATTTCTCGGTAACCGCACATCAGGTTTTATGTGTTGTGACATATACTGAAAGCATAACTGAGCAACAGAAAGGAGGGCATATTCGGAATTTTATTTTATATTAAGCGCGTGGTTACCAGGACAAAATTCACTGATATTTTCACGAATCTATAAAATTCTTATTTCGCGTGAAGACATAGAAACTGAATAACCTCGTTCATATACCATGCACCTTTAATTTGATCATGGAAGAAATAGTTCCAGATCGTGAATCGTGAATTGCAAATTGCATCGACCCTTTTTTGATACACAAATCACAACATTTGGCCATTATCTAATTAATTATTTTCCTTACGAGGAAGTGGAAAGTAGTATAAGTTTGAGAACAAGCATTTTAATTTCCGTGGATATATACAGCTAATTAAAGAATGACGCCTTTAGAATTATAATACGTAACGTAATCTGCTATGGAAAATTAGTCATAAGTTGTATTAATGAGAGTTAATTAGAATAGTTAGCTCAAAGTCCACCTCAACAGATTCAAAGTCCTATAAATAGGGGAATACACATCAGCTAGATCAGTTGCTGTCTTACCAGCAGGGCAAGAACAGAACAAACAAGGTAAGTCTTTCACACAATAAAAACTTTGAAACTGCTTCATATATTCTTGCGGTAATTTATAGCGTTTGACAAAATCATGTTACACATGTGTAGTAGGCACCAATTGCTATATATGTACCGTACTATTAATTGCTTAATCTTTAAATGAACTGATGACGTTTTTCACGTATGATTGTCCATGTGACTCTCTGGGAGTGGAGACTGATCTCTACACACAAACACCCACCTGTACACAATAAAAAGACCAGTAAAAGGACGAACTTCGTGACTCGATTTACTGCTGCTTATAATGATATTTTTTAATTCTTGCAATAAATGTTTTTTAGATGCGGCTGTCAATCATATTATTAACAATAGTCTTCCTGACAGTCTGCGCACTCAGTAAGTATTTTTCCTGATTTCTTAAACGTGTACCTGAATGCATTTTCTTTAAGGTATATTTTTATTTTTATTTTCAATATATAAATTTAGCGTCTGAATTAACTATTTAAAGGCATCGCATGGAAATTAACTAGCAAAAGCCAGATTCAAATGAACGGCGTAAACATATATTCACAGTAAATTTTGTTTTCCTTTAGGTCAGAGAGTATGACTAAAAATAAAATGCTATTTCATTGTAGGTGAGCCATTAATTGCAAAGGAGCAACCCGCGGAGGAAACTGAGCAGGACAAAATCTCTTTTGAAAATGATGAAGAAAACGAAATCCAGGATGAAGATGAAGACAAAGTAGAAGATGCTTTTGAAGACGACGATGGAAGTGAGAATGAAGAAGATAATCAAGAGGAGGGTCACAGTGAGTCTGAATCTCCTACTGAAGCTGATAATGAAATTGAAAACCAGAATCAAGACGTTAGAGGGAATGAAGATAATGAGGATGAATTATTAGAAGAACCGAGCGTCGATGACGTGGATCTGACTTCCCTAGAAGAATCGGCCAACATTCAAGACGCCATTCCTTTGGGTCGAAGACGACGACGGTTTATGTCCAGGAGAAGACTCTCTCGAAGACGATTCCTCCACAGGAGAAGATACAATCGACGAAGATTCTTCTACAGGAGAAGATGCTATCGACGAAGATACTACTACAGGAGACGACGACGATGTCTGTTCCACTACAGGAGAAGATACCATCGACGACGATTCTTCCGTCGACGACGATTCATCACCATCCGTCGACGACGATTTATCATTCGACGACGGCGTATCGGTGACGCAGAGCATTTGGGTATAAAATAGGTACACATGCATGAATACAAGGGAAAATTGTAACCTTGATGAAAAATAACAAAATGATATTAAGTTATATTGTTCTTTTTCTCTATTTCTGGTCACAATAAGAACATGATGAATTTCAATTGTTTCCTGGTGGGGAGAATTTTGATGACGCGACTACGCATCTCAGTAGCAACAGCTCAATAATTCATTAAAATAGTGGACATCAGTGTCTGCGCTATTTAAATGAATTGTCAACACATTTTATGTGACATTCTGGTTTTTACAAATATAGACAGTTACTACTGACAAAGCCAGTACAAAAGGTGAAATTCATCAGATAACTACCCTACTTCACACGAGGGATCAGTAGTTAACTATTGATAATTTAATCTTTCTCTTCGACTTTCTTTTTTTAAATCGCAGAAATTCATATTTATATTTTATAATTCTTTCCCTCATACCAAATCAAAATCCTGATGAGGCATTTTATGCTGATGAGGCATTTTATTTTTTAGCTTCGCTTCTAGGCTTAGTGGTTATGACTGTGTGTGCATTGCACTTTGCTCACCTCAGGTCCAATGTCAATTTTGTCGGTGAACATGTTGCGACCTATATACTGGGAGCTTCATGCTGGTAACAGGCGAACCGGAGAGGCATTTTAATCTTCTTCGGGAGTTGCACACCGGTTGCACTTCCTTTACATTAGGCTCTCTGTTTGCTCTGCTTCAGGATTGGAGTTGTCTACGGATTGGAAACCGGGTGTCTTTCCAAAAAGTAAAAGTTAAATATATATTATTATGGATACTTTGTTACTAAACTAACCGTGTTCACTTTGTTACTAAACTAACCGTGTCCACTTTGTTACTAACCTAACTGTGCTCACATCGCTTCTCGGCCTAATGGCTAAGATCAAGTGAGCATAAATACCTCTGATCCAATGGTCATTTTGTCGGACGCTATTACATTTTTGGGGGAGCTTCATGCTGGTAACAGGTACAGAACTAACTGTGCGCCCCTTGCGCCCTAGAAAGGGAGAGTGAGCCGGTTGCTTCAGAATGGGAAGGAATAGGCACGTTAAGGCGTCGAGAAATGGCAATGTCTATGAAAAAACTATGAACGGATATGGTGAGAACAAAGCAAAGAAAGATGTTAAGAGCTAACGGAAGGGACTTTGAGGTTGAGAAGAATGAATCGGCGTTAAAAAGGATGGGCAAAACTGCAAATTAAGAGAACATTTAACTATAATATTGCATAAATTTCACTTTTTCATTGTTCAAACGTGTTTTACAACGAATTTCTAAATTTAAAACCCGGAAACTCAGGAATGGCGAAACTTTATGCGATGAAACTTTTCATGCTTTCTCTTCTTCTACTAGTGGAGGGGATGAACTAAGATCCATGTAATAGGCCCATCGGAAGTTGCTTAATAGTAACAGCAAATATTGTACTTGGGCCTAAAAATAGACAAAAATCTCTCCGTATCATTACGTAGGACAATAACAAGTTACATATCTTTTAGTTAAGGACCTTCATTGAATCAATCTAATCAAACTCACCAAGTTTTACGCTTTGAGCCTATGCTGTTCTGCCGATATGTTGTCGCAAATTATCCATCCATAATTAATTTTTTATCACTTTCTCGCCATTTTCACGTTTTATCTAATCGTATGTAACAATTGGACACAAATATTTCCATAAAGTGTATATGTCAAGAAATTCGTTTTAAGTGGTATGTACCACCAAGGAAGTTAAAGAAATAAGTACCACAGAAGGTAGAGATAAGGTAATCATCAAAACATTTGGGGGAGATACTGGAATGTACACAGAATGTGATATTGTATCCTTATGTTTAAGAGGTCAAAATGATATGAATTTATATATTAAAGCTTATGTTGGGCCTGAGATTTGCTCACCAGTTGAGAGCAGGCTTGTAGAGATGAATGAAGGTTGGTTCAAAGAATTTGAAGGCATTAAGTTTGAGGATGATCAAAAAAGTGAAAAATACCCTGAGATACAGGTGTTAGTAGGGATTGACTATTACTGGTCATTCATGCAAGGGGGTATTAGGCGTTCAAAGGCTGGCCTAGTGGCAATCCAGACTGCACTGGGTTGGATCATATCAGGACCTCTTCTTCATGAACAGCAATCAGAAGATGACTATACAGCAACATCAGTTTTGTCAGTGAGTGTTAGAAGTGTGAATAATGAGGAATTGATACAGGTATTGAAAAGGTTTTGGGAAATAGAAAGTATAGGCATAGTGAACAAAAGTGTTGATAAAGAGATAGAGAAGACATTACATGGTATCCGTTTCAATGGAAGAAGATATGAAGTGAAATTGCCATGGAAAGAAGAACACGAATTATTGCCAGATAATTATCAGATATGCATTAGGAGGTTGCAGAGCTTAATTAGAAAATTAAAGGACAAGCCAGAAATGTTTAAAGAATATGATAAAATCATTCAAGATCAGTTAGCAAATGGGATTATTGAAGTGGCGCCAGATGGGGATAAAGTTGGAAAAGTACATTACATACCATATAAGGCAGTCGTCAGAAATGACAAAAATACTACAAAAATGAGGATAGTATTTGATGCGTCAGCAAGAGGAAAGGGACCATCCCTTAATAATTGTTTGAAGGTTGGGCCGAACCTACTGCCAGAACTGTTTCATATTCTCATTCGATTTAGGTATCATATGGTGGAAATAATTGCAGATATTGAGAAAGCATTTTTAAATGTGGAAATGTCCGAAAGGGATAGAGATGTTTTGAGATTCCTGTGGGTGAAGAGTTTAATGGAAACAAATCCAGGGCTAGTGAGAATTAGAATTACAAGAGTGACCTTTGTGGTGAATAGTAGTGTATTTCTGCTGGCAGGAACCATTCACACTCATTTAGAAAATTATAAAGAAGACGAGGAGGTTGTTAAAGAGATAAAAGAAGCGATGTATGTAGATGATTTGACTGGAGGAGCTGAAAATGAAGAAAACGGTTACTCATTATACAGAAAAAGCAAGAAAATATTCCAAGAAGCTGGATTCAACCTGAGAAAATGGGCATCACATTCAAAGCATTTGCGAGATAAGATTGAAAAAGAAGAACGTGGTCAGAACAACGAAGGGGAGTGTCGAATTGGAGAGTCAGAGATGTATTCAGAACAGCTAAACGCAACAAATCAAGTCATGAATAAAGTGGAACAAGTGATTTTGGGTTTGATTTGGAATGTAGAGATGGATAACTTTTGTTTCAGATTCGAAGAACTTTGTGAAGTGGCCACTAAATTGCCTGATACCAAGAGATCATTATTACAAATTACTGCAAGAATTTATGACCCATTAAGAATCGTCTCACCTATCTTGGTAGCTATGAAAGTGCTGTTTCAGAAATTGTGTTTGAATAACAGAGACTGGGATGAACAGGTAGATGAAGAATCACGGGTGATTTGGTTGAAGTGGTTATCTGCACTCTCCAGAACTGTGATAAAAATCAATCGGTGTTATCTGAGATACGTCAATGAAATCAAAAGAATAGAATTAGTGGGTTTTGGAGATGCGTCGATGAAAGCGTATGCTGCAGTGGTATATGTCAGAATAGAGACATTATGCTCAAACGTGGAAGTTGGTATCGTTGCTGCAAAGACAAGGGTAGCACCTACAGCCAAGCAAACCTTGCCAAGATTGGAATTATTAGCAGCTGTTATCCTTGCCAGACTGATTGTGAAAGTACGAAAAGTTTTAATACCGTAACAAAATTGGACAGAATTATTTGCTTCAGTGACTCAAAGGCTGTTTTGAATTGGATTAAAAGAAAATATAGAAAATACAAGCAGTTTGTGGAGCAGCGCAACAGAGAAATTAGAGAGCTGACTGATGAACAAGACTGGTGTCATGTACCAGGGAAAGACAATCTTGCTGATGAGCTAGGGGGAAATGGATTGTGGTTTAGAGGACCAGAATGGTTGAAGAAACCAAAAGAAACATGGCCTACGGAAGTTGATATTGACGACTCAGAAGAATGGATTGGAGAGATCAGATCAACAGAAAAGGTATGCATAGAGACAAAAGTGAACCTAGTGAAGACAGAAGAAAATCTAGGACTGAGTAAGGTTATCGATATAACAAGATTCAGCAGTTTAAATAAATTTATGGTTTGCACAGCAATGGTATATAGAATTTATCAACAATTGTAGAAAGAAAACTAAACATGGAGAAGTGGTGGCAGATGAAGTAGAAAGTGCTAGAAATGAAT
>JANTOQ010224476.1:0-13766 GCA_027564595.1 Bythotiara depressa | reverse complement strand
CCCCCCCCCCCCCCCCCTCAGGATCTCGGAGCCCCAAAAAGCCCAGGCCTAATAGGGTTAAGAGGTTTCAGAAGCATATATGAAAGTTGCGGAGGAATGAAAATACCCAAACAATAATATTAAATAATAATAATAATAATAAATTAATCTGTATTTACATCTCTTGAATAATCTTTTTAAGATCCTCTAAACTATCAAAGAATAAATCCTTACAATTTATGAGATGAACCATTAAACGACAATTTATGTCAGCATAAGCAAACTCGATCTTTTCATATCGTTCCACATTAGCACGAGCGTCAAGCAAAAGTTTTTATCGCTTTTTGGTGAGGTCCAAACGAACACGAACAATCTTGAACCGATTTTTGTAAAATAATGTACGATGCCGAAATGTGCTGAATTTTACGATAATGCTTTGAATCTGATTGTTTGAATTTCTATCTTTATACCGTTTCCCAATTCTATGGGTTCTATCTAATACGCATTTAGGTATGTCGTCTCTTACAAAACCAATCACCTCCTCCCCAGTGGGCAAAAATACGTCCGGAAGACGTCCCCTCGACCTCCTCGTAGGATGTCCCCAGGACGTCCGCTGTTGGTCCTATATGTAACACAGGAGGACCTCCTTTCGAGACGTCGCTGCGATGTCAAGTACTGACATCCTAAGGACGTCATTATCTTACGTCCGTAGGACGACCCTTATTGGTCCTATATGTTACACAGAAGGACGTCATTTCCCGACGTTGGTTGGACGTCACTATAAGACGTCCCCTCGACGTATATAGGATGTCCGGAGGACGTCCGCTGTTGGTCCTATATGTAACACACGGGGACGTCCTTTCGAGACGTCGCTGCGACGTCTGACACTGACATCCTAAAGACGTAATCATTGGATGTCCGCTGTTGGTCCTAAAGACATCATTATCCAAGTCCGTGAAATAACCTGCCCGGCACGTCAGTGGGACGTCCCACGTTATTGGACCTATCTGCAACACAAAAGAACGTCATTTCCGCGACGGTCAGTTTTCCCTCCTTACACACTGTCATGTCTTACGCACATAGTGATATATTATGGCAAGGAAGCAAGAAAAATGTGTTAAGTAATACTTCTTTCCGAACTACATAGGATCTTCACACATTATTTATTTACAATAAAAAAATACATACTTTGTCTTCACACTAGAATATATATAAATAAAAATATCAGAAATCTGTTTACATAAATCAAGGATATTTAAGAGCGAAGCTGGATGTGCAACTTGTTCTGGATGAAAGAGACCGCCATTCACTTTGAAGCTATGCGCGTTGCCGCTAATTTCTGAATTTTAGATCCATGTACTCCGATACGTGAGCCGACAAAATGACGTCGTTTTACAACACCTATGGTATTTTAATTTAAAAACTTAAAACCCTACCTTTACTGAAAGACAAAACCGGAATGCAGCAGTTAAAATATTTGTTTTTCAACAAGAAGTAAGAATAAAACCGTTCAGAATGCGTGGATGGCACACGAATAATAAAAGTATTAAAAAGTGTTAACGTCACTTTTGAGAATGGTTTATACCTTAGAATTTACTAGGAAGGAAATTTTTCTGTGTTTACATAAAGTTTGTAGGTGTAAATAAAGGTTGGAGTATTTACATTCAGGATGTTTTAAGGGAATTCCTGGTCAAAGTTTTGCATTCTTTTGGTTACAAAACAGTTATGCTGACGTAGTTATGCTGATTTTCCTGACTGGTCTTACGGGCGCCTCTTGTGAAAATGATATGAACAATCTAGACACGGCATTTTATAACACAATATTCTAATGATATCTTATTGTTTTGTTTTGAATAGGGATATTGAATTTAGAATAATAATCCCAACCCGGTTGGCACTTTACCTAAGGATTGACAGAGAGATCATCCTCTAAACATTAAATATTGCCATTAAATATATCCAGTAGTGGGGATCGAACTCGGAACCAGTGAATCAACTTCGTACCCAGGGCCTCTTTCTCTTTTCTGATATCATCAAAAAAGAAAAAGGCCCTGCGGTACAAGGTTTCCCGTGAATACTTTAAACCGATAATCCAATTTATTTCGTCCTGTTTGAGTTATTAAAAAGACGTCACCCAGATATCTTTAAGTCACCTTTTCACCTGACTTTTCCTTCCTCTTACAACTGACGATCTGTAGACATTAAAATATAGTACGTCCCATCGAGGTTATTAAAAAGACGTCCTACGGACGACTTAATGTCATTGTCCTCCGGACGTCTTACAACTGACGATCTGTGGACGTTAAAATATAGTACGTCCCATTGAGGTTATTAAAGAGACGTCCTACGGACGACTTAATGTCATTGTCCTCCGGATGTCTTACAACTGACGACCTGAGGACGTTGAAATTTAGTACGTCCTAATGAGGTTACTAAAATTACGTCATTCAGAAGTACTTTTGCAGAATGTCCTTACGACGTCTTAAAACTGACGTCCCGCGGACGTTCTATTAAAAGTTCGTCCTATTTTGGATATTAAATTACGTCACCAGGACGTCCCATGTTAGTTATCCCATGACGTTCCAGAAATGACGTTTAAAGGACGCATGTCAAAGGGATATTTATATATAGGACGTCCGGATAACGTCTTCTGGACGTCATCACGTGTTTTTGTTTTTTTGCGTCATAACTGTGACGTCCTATGGACGTTCATTTTTGGTCCGGGACGTAATGACGAAAATAGGACCAAAATATGACGTCCTTAGGACGTCATGTACCCACTGGGTCTGGAGTTTCCTTTTCTGACACAGGAACCCTTTCAATACGCAAGCACTGCCTTCGGCCATACTGTTCTAACTCTTCAAATTTGGCATTTTCAGACTGCTTCAAGTTTTGAACATGCTGCTGAAGAACAGCTACCGTCGATTCAAGTTCTTTAATTTTTGTATTTTGAACATTGATTAACAATCTCATTTCTTTCGTTATTTCATTTTTAATTTCTTCGATGAAATTCATTTTGGATTCAACAGTCTTTTTGTCAAAATACTGGAAAACTTCATCTGCAGAAAAAGCTGATGTTGCCCCAGGAGTATTTGATCTTGTTTCAACCGGCATGCTCTATATATAAAAACTTATAATAATTATCTACCGAAATACCCAATCCTTTACAAAACCATAGCTATAACATTGAGTAAATATTAACAATTTAACATTATAATCATCACCACAGCGTATCAACAACCCTTTTAAATAAACATAATTTCTAAGGCTATCTTACATCCGCCATCCGCCATGGTTAGACGCATTATTATGTATATGTATCACTTATTATGTGTCACGTGTTTTGCGGTGCCTTTTTTCATATTTCCGTACCAATCTCGTGACTGCCATTTTTAATAAAATGGTATACTTGATACGGTACAGCGAGTTTTACTCCGATTTTTTGCTTGCGACTGCAAGTATCACTCAAATCTTTTCAAGTTTTGGCACACCAGAGAGACACAAACCAAACCAGCTCGTTTGAATAAATTACTCGATGCGCGGCAATTTTAATAAATAAAAATCGAATAAAAACAACAATTAATTTTTGTGTAAGCCTACGTAAAAAAGCTATTAAATCATATTTCGAAAAGTCACTGATAAAGAATTTTTGAAACGTAGTCAAACCTTTTATAACGAATAAAAGTGGTTTAAAAAATAATGGTCTTCTTATAATAAATAATAATGACATTATCACAACAGAAGAAGATTTAACTTTATTATATAACGAACATTATATTAAGATTGTAGAAAAATCCACTGGTGTTAAACAAATGTCATTAAACACTAATTGCTGCACGATAAGTGGGAAGCAGCTTAGTTGGGCGTGAACGTAAGATTGGCTTTACCCTGATAAAATTTTTTCAGATGTTTCAAGACTTTTCTTCTTTATCCGGCTACATGAAGCCATTAATTAACATATTAAATATTGTTAGTTTGTTATATCAAATCAAAGCTTTTAGAAAACAATGCTATGTAGCTACTTCCGTCTGTTAATTTTAAACACCAATGTGTGTAATTAAGTT
This sequence comes from Bythotiara depressa, assembly GCA_027564595.1. NCBI lineage: Eukaryota > Metazoa > Cnidaria > Hydrozoa > Anthoathecata > Bythotiaridae > Bythotiara > Bythotiara depressa. The sequence continues at coordinate 9,723 of JANTOQ010224476.1, read as the reverse complement.
TTGTCTTGATATTTCATACAATATCAATTATTTACATTTGCTTTTAATCCCACTTGTGCTTTGCAAAGAGTGTATTAAATTATGCTCAACATTTAATGTGACCTGGATATTTAAATATACCGATTATTCAGCCTATGAATAGCTTTTCTTCTGTACTCGTTGGCTGTTAACAAAAATTAATCCTTAGCGTAATTACATGATAGAAAAATTATATTTAATAAGTTTATTGTGCGCATGTGCAAGTATTACTAACGAAAACTGCTGCTGTTGACGAAGCGAAGATTTACTTATGTAATAGGGTTATCTTTAATAATAATTAATTTGTAAAGACGTTTGTACTAAATCTTTTTTTTTTCTGAATAAGCAAATGGGTAACATACTAAAGTATGGAGATGCTTCAAATTGCTCTAGTCAGCAAAAGTTCCTTATAAATATTTTGGAAACTTTGGACTAGATATTTGCTTATTCATATTTATCAATTGAATCCACAGTGCCTGATATTGACCGGAGAGTCTTCTTTACATATCTGAGGTTAAACAATTCTATGTATATTCTCAATTTTCGGCGGTTTTAAGAAATGGTATGTAATTGATTCACAACACCGGCAGAATGAATTATAGGCAAATACAAATAAGATTGATACGCAAAACGCGGTGTCATACCATTTGAAGTAGATACCGGAGCGGATGTTACAGTCGTATCAGAACAACATAAGAAAAATGCCACATTCTACCAAATAAATACCACTGCTAGTTGCAACGAAACACCTGATCACAACCAAAACCAAAAATATTGCAGAATTTACGGAAGAATTTAATGGACTGGGTTGTATTGAAATCAAAGAAAATATCATCTCATCACACCCCGACATATCCCATTACCGCTAATGGAAGCTACCAAAATAGAATTGGATAGAATGGAACGACTAGGAGTAATACAAAATGTTGAACAACCCACAGAATGGTGCTACCCAATTGTTCTCGTCCGCCAGCCAAATGGGCAAATACGAATATGTTTAGACCTGACAAAATAAAATATCGGCATTAAATGGGAATTCTACTAACTAGAAAGCGTAGAGGAAACCGTAATTAAAATCGGAGGAAAATGTAACGTAATGTCGAAACTTGATGCCAATTCGGGATATTGGCAAATGCCCTTAGATGACGAAACTCAGTTAACCATATTCTGGCTGGGGTCTTGGTGACCCACGTTGATGATATAGATTAGTATTTGACTTTTCTTCTTTGATTTACTCTACAGTACTTTAGAAACCTGTCTTAATAATTATTTGTTCCCAGGAATGCAAAATAACTTGCGCACGAGGCGCCAAAATTGTTAAAATTATTTTAATTTTGTTAATGACAAATTATTGACCTAAGCATGAATAAAGGCAGAAGCTAATACTATTTGACTGTTCTTTTCATATATGTCATAATAAAGCCATAAAATGTTCAATATAGAATGATGTGCCAAATATGTCAAAATAACAAGGAAAATACACTTTTAGGTTTTGTGGGCGTATCCGGGGCGTGGATGGACGTAGGAGGGATGTAGATTGGGCGTAAGAGGGCACACTTGCTCATCTAATGCCACTTTGGTAATAAATTTGTTTTACAGCCAAAGCGTTTCTCAAAAACTATTTTTTTGGATTTTCTACAATACAGCTTAGAATAAAAGAGCGTGACAGACTACCTATAATAATAAAATTTTAGAAAAAGAAACAAACATCGCAATAACTTGGCTAAAGGAAATTCGCACGATAGCTAGTCCTGAAATGTTTCATTCATTAATTATTACCAAACACAAAAACAACAATTCGGGTATCGAACAGAACTTTGAGTCAAGTTACTAGGAATAAAAATTGATAATATTTTTTTTTTTAAATTAACACATAAATGATCTAACCAAAACGTCATCTGGGCAAATCAATTGCACTTATTGGATTGGAATATTTTTTAAATTTTGATGTATACAAATTTTAGTACAATATTTTGTTTATACAAATTTTAATTACTGTCCTTTAGTATGGCCCTTTGCATCTACAAAATCCGGACAAAAATTAGAAAATATTCAAAACAGGGATTTACGATATCTCTATAACGACCACACTAGGGCTTATCAAGAACTTCTTATACAATAATTTAAAACAAGTATGAGCGTCTACAGACAAAATATGCAGGCGTGTACGTCGTATCCAAAATTGGCGAGGTCCCTGATTCCTATTTCAAACCTTCCAAATGTTAAAATCTTGTGCCACATGAAAATAGTAAAGGAATAGGGTTTCGGGACATAAGATTGAAGTGCTTCATGAAACTTTTGGTAAAGGTTGCCTGCCTTCACCATAAAGGTTTCCATTAAAAAGGAAATTGTAGTGTAGTTAAGTCAAATCAAGCAGATATCACTGTCACTGCTACCACTAAATGTCTGTCCAGTGCTGCCTTAATTACATTTATGTTGTTCCTGTGTAAACCTACTACAATTACAAACTACAAATACAAACCTACAACAAATGCAAACTACAAATACAAACCTACTAAATACAAAATACGCCGTCAACTAAAATATAATTTTAAAATTCAGAATATTATATAAACTTACCCGTTAAATTCAGTTAACACAATAAGCACAAATCTAACAAGGGGGGCACACGATTTGTGTATTGGAAGTGATAATCTCTAGGTTAGTCTTGCTTTATCTTGTTTTTATTAAACGTACCTTTTACTTCTGATCTCAGTACCTACCTGGGCCCTTCCTCCTATAGAGGCGCCTTCCTACTGGTCAGGTAGATGGTGAATGGAACCAGAAACCATGTCCTCCCAAGAACTCCACCTCCATTAGAGAATTTTGAATTTCAGTAAAAGAATGTAAAATTTAAGGAATTTAAACTTTTGATTAGGCGCCATGGTAAAAAATACACTTACAAAAGTATCGAGATCACGTTTAATTAGGCGCTAAATCATTTACGTCAAATTAAGGCGGTTTCGAAATTTATTTAGGTTATTGTTTTCCTTTTTATGTGAACATCTATAATGTGTAGGGATCGTACGAATATAAAACTCAAAATCTATAGTTTCAATTTGATCTTGTAGAAATGGTCTATCCTTGAGTGGGGTCAACAGTAGCTAATGCTTTAGAACGTCTTTTCTAGGCCCTCCACCATGACGATGCTCCTCCCTAGCGGCAGGATTGTTCATTAACTACTGAGCGAAGTGGTAGTCAGACCCTTAAGGTGTGTCGTTTCCTAGATTTTCTAGAGTAACTTGGTTGTCAATAGTGTTGGTGACAAATCCAATAACAAAATGTTTTGAAGTGTCTGTAAACACTTAATTTCAAGTAAGTCTGACGCTATGGGAGAGAAAATACTTGTTGTTGAAAATGATCGGAGAATCAGTGAGGACATGAAATAGCAGAAACATTCAACGACTACTTCAATATAATCACTGATTCTATTGACATTCCGATTAGGAGTGAAACTTATGCAATTCTACGAACTGATGCGATGCTATTAGCTCTAGAAAAGATTTCTTTACATCCCATCATTACAACCATCAAGGATAGGTGTCCCCGTAATGAAATCTTTGAGTTCATGACTGTAAGTGTGGAAGATATCATTTTAGAAATAATGAGACTTGACAGTTTAAAAAAGACCATCGGTTCTATTCCAGTTAAGATGTTAAAACTTGCTGCTCATGTATCAGCACCTGCACTCACAAACAGTTTCAATGCTGCTATAACCAATCCCTCTCTTCCCAACCAGTTAAATATGGCCGACATTATTTCTGTCCATAAAAAATACACTAACATAAATAAATCAAACTATAGACTAATCACCCTATTACGTACGATTTCAAAACTGTTTGAAAGACTTGTGTCGAAATAAATGGCAACCTTTCTAGATGCAAAGTTATCCAAATATCGTTGTGGATTTCATAAGTGTTTCAGCACACAATATGCCATTTTAAACCTGTTACGCAACTAGCAAAAGTGTCTTCCATACGCTAGAAAAGCAGGGGAAATACTGATGGATTTTCTAATGCTTTGATTGCTTTCCACGCGATCTAATCATTGCAAAGATGGAAGCCTATGGATTCGGAATAAAAAACTTAAGGTTTCTCTTTAGTTTTCTTAGCAATAGAAAGCACAAGGTCCGTATTAACTCGTATATTATTTAATGGCGTGATATACTCTTACGAGTACCCTAAGGCTACAATTAGGACCGATCCTTTTTAATATCTTTATAAACGATTTATTATTCTCAGTAAATTATTCTAACATCTGTAATTTTGCTGACGATAATACCTTGTATGCATGCGATAAAAGTTTGGAAAATATTTTGTATAGATTAGATTCTGATTTAACAAAATTCATACAAATGTTTAAATGTAACTCAATGGTTACAACTCCAGACAAATTTCTTGGTATTGGAAAGAGCAACATTAGTTTAAATATATACGGTAGAGTTGTAAATAGTTCAAACAGAGTTAAACTGTTAGGAGTCGCCATTGCTGACCGGCTTTGCTTCTACCCTCATGTTAATGATTTGTGTAAATGAGCTAATCAAAAAACAAAGGCTCTTACGAGGATAAGAATGTTCCTAAACCAATCAAAAGATGCTCTTCTTTGCAATTATTTTATTTTATCCTCATTTAACGACTACCCACTTGTGCGGATGTTCTGTGGTAAGCAGAGTTATAAACTAATAATTTCTATACATCATAGAATTATTAATGTTAAATTAAGTAAATTCCATATATCTCTTGATGACATTTTACAGGAAACGATGTCCATTCACACTAAAAATCTTCAATTATTAATGGAAGAGGTTTATAAATCCTTGCACGGTGTGAGTCCGGAACTTATGTGGCCCATCTACCAAAGAAATGTCTCCCGTCATCATTTAAGAAGAGGCAATACATTGCTACTTCCTCCAAGTAACACCATCACGAAAATAAACTCGATCGACTTCAGGGCCAATATAACTTGGAATCGCCTTCCTAAGGGCTTGCAAGAAGCCCAAACATTGAAATTTTGTTTAAAAGATATTAACAATATACGTATAAACTGTCGGTGTAAGATTTGCTCATAAAGCAAGGTTTTCATATTTTATATTTTTTTAAATTATTTGTTCTAGTTCGAATGAATTAGTTTTTTATATAAAGTAATATGTATAACTCCAACTTTAAAAAAAGAATAAATTACATTATCTAGAAATTCTTGGTGGAAGCCCACAATGTCTTCCGCCCTTAGTTCCGAGGTAAGCATCCTCTCTACAAAAGCATTAAAAATAGGTAAACTCTGCAAGGATTTTCCATGGAATAAGGACTGATTTCTGGTAAACCAGATGGCCCTCATAAACGCTGTCCTTAAGAGTTTTAGTATTTGGTATTAGTATTTTAGTATTTGGTGTTTAGTCTCTATAGCCTGTAAGTATAAACTTGAATTGGTTATGTTTGTGTCCTGGCGAAACTTTGCATAGATGTCGTTTGAAAATGTTCATCAATTTCATCGAACATGTTGACTGTTGTGCCGTTGTTGGTGTGGGTCTGGAAATAAGTCTTTTTCTGGTAGCTATCCCATTGTGAATGAGAGTCTGAATTGTACATCAGTAGTTTTATATATGTATGGTACTTATACATTCCTTGGGAAATTATAGGCCAGTTTACAGTACTTGCTTTCCTTTCTCAATTTTTGTAGTAAAGTATGTTTGTGTCATTTACAGATTCCGAATGTATCTCTGTAAGCATGGCGTAGAAATACTTTGCCTTTTGTCTCGTAATATCTGTAGGCCTCGGCTATCCATAGACTGTCACAAAATATTGGAGTCTGTTAAGGCTGTTCATATCAATGTCATCATTTCTGATTTTCTCTCGCCATACCGGCAAATTTTGTGATACTCTCAGGTGATGTTACAAACCGTAAGTTCAGTTAGTTGTGAGGAATTGTGAAAACCAATTAATACCTGATAGCACAAATTTCTAACTCTAGTTAAACGGTGACATTTGCTCAAGAGAACCATTTGGGAAAGGAAAGTAGTGTTTACCACACGATTTCCTCTCTCAGATCCTTGACTGAACTATTATTAAAAATAGGTTCAGTCACGATTGCGGTCACGTCTGTTGCGTACTGGTCACTTATTGTTAGTGAGTTCTATCAAGTATGTTATTAATGTTCGATAGAAGAATGGGATGGATGCTGTGATGTGATAGGCTTGCTTTCGTAAAATACATTTTGAAAATATCTACCCAGCGCATTGTATCCCCTGTATTTGTTTTGGTGATACCTTGCTAGGATCTCCAATTTTCCCTTATCAATTGACGAAAATAGTTGTTTAATCCAAGTTAGGCGTATAGATTTAAATAGTCTATTGATAGCTCGGATTGGTAGACTTCATTTCGCTACAGGTATCGTAAGGATATCCACTCTTTTTCTGTTCTTTTTTATTTTCCCGTAAAAAATCCCATAGTTTAAGGTGTAATCGTTGTAGTAAGTTTTCGGTACCGTTTTGTCCTTTACACTGGTATATGAACCTCGTGTAGCAGAGTTTAGCGGTAGCCAATTGTTGGATGACATTTGTTTTTCCCTTTCATGGACAAGTCACTATGTCGCCACATGTTAAGCGCTTTTCAAATTCTTCTACTATTTTCTGCCAATTGAATTTCGTGAGATCTCCGTTGCCAAAGTACAGACCCAGAGCTTTGATGTTATCGCTGCTCCTCTTATATCCAAACGATTTATATTTCTTCCTTCTGCTGTGCCTTAGCCATAGGCCTTCATATTTTCCGGGGTTTACTATCCGGTTGTCCGTTCATACAGATCAAAAGTTTACTCTGTTCCTATCAGTGGGGTATCTCCGATTATTAGGAGTGTCGTGTCATCTGCGTATTGAGAAATAGTGCATTCAGTAGTATCTACTAATGTGTCTTGCGTATCTCTGGGTTACATCGTAAGGCGCAGGCAAGGATTTCTGCTATCAGTATGTATAACATAACGGATAGTGGACATCCCTGTCTAACTCCTCTTTCCAGCAGGAAGCTATCTGAAATGTTCCTGTTTACTTTGAACCTTAGCGTATGTCTATGTAGGTTAGTTTGACCTGTGTGATGAAATCAGAGCCGAAACTTTAGTGTTTGAGTGTTTTAAACAAAAATTCTCAGTTAACTCTATTGAAAGCCTTTTGTTGATCTATTGATAGAACATCCGCATATAGATCGTTATCGTTGGCGTAATAAATAGTGTCGCGTAGGAGATCCATATTATGAGATATTGATCTCCGTTTAATGTTGCAAGATTGATCTGGATTGATCACGTGCTGTACTAATAAACGTAGCCTTTCAGCTATTTCTCTAGACATTATTTTGTAGTCTGTGTGTAGGAGGGTGACGTATCGCCAGTTAGCAAGATCCGTCAGATCTCCTTTCTTCGGAAGGCACTTTATGATTGCTTCTCGGTGGAGTTAGGAAACAAACGTGACTTGTGGCATGCGTTGAAAATTTCCGTCAAGACAGCCCCCAGTTCATTTCAAAAGAATATAAATAACTCAGCCGTGAGACCGTTTAAACCTGGAGATTAGTTTGCTTTGAGTTTCTTGTTGGCGGATGTCAACTCTGTTTAAGAAAGCATTCCTTCGTAACGACTCGTTTGAATTTTCGTTACACTGTCGGTATGTTTGTCAAGTAGCTGTTGTTGTATGTCAGCATTTACTGATAGAGTTCACGGTAGAAATCGACCATAATGTTTGCTATTTCTGACGTGGTGTTTACAAATGTTCCGTCTGATTTTTTAAGTTTACGGATGTTAGTATCTTCAACCAGTTTCTTTTCGGGACGGAGGAAATAATTTGTTCAGCGCTCATCCACCTATTTCCGTTACACGTTGATTCCAGTGCGCTTTTCTCTCTTATTTGTGCAGTAAATTATTTTTCAAACACCGCTACATCTGCGTTGCCGCTGTTTGCCTTACTTTTGGCATTTCTATGGCGTTTTTTAAGAGAGATCAAAATGCGATTTTCAGTTTTCAGTTTTTTTCTAATATATTCTTGATTTAGACTTTTCTGGCTTCCCACCAGTCAGCTAGTGAGGAGTAGTTAGCATTTTTAACTGCCTATGTGGAAAAGTGCTATATTAATATATCTCGTAGTTTGGGGTCATCTAAGAAGCGTGTTATTAAATATCCGCATGCCTTTTCCCGCTAATATTTTCCCGTCTCTATGTCAATGATAACAGAATCATGATCTGATTGAGTATTTGCGGTCGTGAATATTTTGTTTACTTGAACCCGCATTTCGCGGCCATTGTAAATTTTGTCAATTCTGGATCTTCCGACTTGTGTCCCAATAAACGTATACTGTATATCAATAGGACTCCGGTTCCTGCAGACATCTCCGGTTCCTGCAAAGATCTTCTACGTTAAGAGTTGTCTCAAGCGAATATAGAACAGGTAATGATAGGTCCGGTTTATTATTTATGGAATTCCTATGAAGCGTCGATATTTCTGTTATATTAAAATCTCATAATATATTTGTTCTCCCGCCTCATTGGCATGGGTGTATATCGCGACTAAGATGAATATATCGTCATCCCTTTTTAATTTAATTGTTTGGGTTTTCGTCCAGCTTCTACCCGTTCACGTTCATAGTGCATATTCTAAACATATTTCCGTTTTAGAATTATACAGCTTGTATATATACATTCACAGTTCCAGGCGTTTCCAAAGAAAACTCAGGGAAATATCAGCATATTGAAATTTGCAAAGAAGTGTTTTCGGCTCTATTTCGATTCGATTTAAGAATTAAATAAATTTGTTGCGGGTTGCTGAGATTTTCTGGCTTTACTCCTATGTTTTAGTTATTTTCAAACATATAACAGATAAATTAAATAAATTTGAAAAAAAGAGAAAACTCACTGGCCATTGCTGGCGGCTTTCATTTTTATTATTGTGGTTAACATTTTTCTTCGCGGCGTTTCTCTTCGCATTCTAGATATTGCTATACATCGGAGTATCGGAGGAGTACATGAGATGAACGAAGTCCTAGGAACAGACCGTTCCATACATGTCTATGGTGCGGTGATTTTCCCTTGCTGGTGTTCTAAGTAGCTCGTTCCGACATCTGCGGATATGGCGGCCATTAATCCAGAGTGTCAGGATTGGTCCTTGGACAGGGCGAATTCTTACATCCTACGTTCAATAGTACACTTTCATAATCTGTGTGCCACAGCATGTGCAATCACATTGGCAGTATGTCCGAGGTTTTGGTTGACTTGATAGTAGATTGGCTGGAGCAAGATGCTTTGGCATTCCCATATCCTCCTAACCGAAAATGCTTTCTTAACAAAACTAGGTACAAATAATCACAATAACATATAAATTAAAATAGAAGCCAATATGGCGGGTTTAGTAAGGTGATACATTGCTGACGTCAGCACAATATGTAAAATTTTAATGTGACAGTTGAGAAGAAATTATATGATTGGTTTGTTCGTGATATAGAATAGTATTTAACTTTTCTTCTTTTCTTTACTCTACAGTACTTTAGAATCATGTCTCAGACATTATTTGTTCCCAGGACTTATGCTTATGCTTAACCCTATTTTGGTTGGGCTATTTGATGGACGTTAAAAGGTTGGGGGGGAAATTACCCCCCCTCGCCCCCACCTTAAAATTTTAACTAAAGGTGCTACGAACGTATAATTTTGCATGGTAGTAGCCACATCCTTCTACTTTTCA
>JANTOQ010224365.1:0-13771 GCA_027564595.1 Bythotiara depressa | reverse complement strand
TGTAAGGCCATTTCAAAGGCAATATTAATAGGATAGGAAATGAAGCGAACTTGCTAGCTCCACTAAACGTTATAAAAGAGCAGAAATAAAGAAAGAACCATATGTCAATGGACATGTGAAAAAACTGGTCTTCCTTTATTTTTCTACTTAGTCACACGACTCGTTTGACATGGTATAAATCCGCCCATGAGTTACAAAATATTGTATATGGTGTGAATATCCAAGGAATACACTGATATGTCATGATATCCTCAACAGGGGGTACAGACTAAATGTGGAACAGCCCATTTTAGTGCTACGATCATGTGGAAATGACTTGAAAATCTGTGAATATAACAGTTAAGTGTTTTAATGAAGGAGTCAGACTGCGTATTAATTGCATTTTTTTGTTTTGTTTTATCTGCTGTTATAATTATGGGAAGACATCTAAGTATCTGTTGTTTAGCAAGCTAAAAGAGAAAATTACTGCAACTACATCAAACCGACGATAAAACGTTTTTCTTAGACTATAGCTTACCCTCCTCTATTGTGCATTAATACCTCCCTGTGGTCATTTGTTACTTTCTGGTGGAGAAACATCTACAATGGAGTGCATATGGGGCCAGGACATTATACAAGTTTCAGTACTGGCTATTATTATTAAAAATAGCCTTAATTTTATTGAGTAAGTATATTCTGCATAGCAAGTCTAACAGAGAAAGTTACTGCAGCTACGTCAAACTGACGATTAAACATTTTTCTTAGACTTTCCCTTTACCCTCCTCTATTGTGCATTTATTAAAACCTCCATGTGGGCGTTTGTTACTTTCTTGTGGAGAAACATCTACGATGGCGTGCATATGGGGCCAGGACATTATATATGTTTCAGTACTGGCTATTATTATTAAAATAGCCTTGATTTTATTGGGTAAGTATATTTTCTTTAGCAAGTCTAAAAGAGAAAGTTTAGTGCAACATGTCAAACCGACGATAAAATATTTTTTCTTAGACTCTCCTTCCTCTATTGCACGTTGAATGTTAATATTTCTTCCATGAGGTCATTTGCTCATGACTTGAAGAATTCCAGGGGATTAATGATTCTAAGAATCAGAACATTATACTTCAAATTCATGTAGAATTACGACGTTAACCTATGATTTCACATAGTAAACTGGAAGAATTACTGTATTCTACTACGATTTCACAAAGCAAATTAGAAGGATTCTCTTTGTGGTATCTGCTCAGAGTACAGAAGGCAGAAAAGTGTGAAGTTATTACTAATGACTTCTGTTAATGATTTTGTTCATCATTTCGCTCATGACTCAAAGAGTGAAAATGTTACTTTCGTTAATGATCTTTTTTGCTATAAATATTTGTTAGTTTACACCATTACGTATTCAGAACTCAGATAAGTACTAATGATCTTGTTTACCAGAAATAGAACTTTCCAGAAGAACATAAATTTCCACTAAATTTTTTTAGTAACGACAGGACAAACTCACTCATGACAGCTATCTTAAGATTTTTTTAAAGCTAGAAATTCATGGTAACGGCCGTAAAATCTCACTCCTGACAGCTACTTTAATACAAAAATTCTTAGTAACGGCCGTAAAAAGTCACTTGTGACAGTTTTTTAAAGTTAGAAATTCGTAGTAACGGCCGTAAAATCTCACTGACGACATCAATTTTTAATACATAAATTCTTAGTAACGGCTGTAAAAAGTCACTCCTGACAGCTTTTTTATGCTAGAAAATCCTAGTGACGGCCGTAAATACTCACTCGTGACAGTTTTTTAAAGCTAGAAATTTGTAGTAACGGCAGTAAAATATCACTCACGACAGCCACTTTAATACATAAATTCTTAGTAACGGCTGTAAAAAGTCACTTGTAACAGTTTTTGTAAGCTAGGAAATCCTAGTGACAGCCATAAATAGTCACTTGTGACAGTTTTGTTAAGCTAGAAAATCTTTGTTCGTATCATGTATAAATAATCACTGTGAAACCGTGTCTTAATGTAAGAAATATTCCTTCACGTCATACAAAATCACATCAACACAGTTTTACAACATAAGAAATCTTAAGAACTATGTTTTAACATGAGAAATCTTTGTCCCTGTCGTGTAAAATCTTAAAATTCCTTCGTGACAAATAAAATCATGGTAAAATAAATTCGTCAATAGGAAAATTCTAGAAATAAATTGAAATTGAAATTGTGCAAAAGATAAACGGATTTCCCTCTATCGTTTACTTCTGGTTCATAGGAGGAGGTCCTTAGTGTCTAGACAACCTGTTTTAAGAATGTAGTTCATGGAACTCGAGTTGGCGGTTTTTCTTTCAGAGATACAAATATGACGCAAAATAGTTTCTGATGAAAACTTGAAATATGCAATGTTTCTTCACGGGAATATTTATTACTTTTTGTTCTAATTATATTTAAACAATGAAGGAAAATGATTTCAAAATTAAGCAATTTATAATTCGCTTATATCAAATTCACTAAAAAGCTTCCTTAATAAAAATTTGCTTTGGTTTCTTGTTCAAAATCTCTTAAAAACTGTGTTTTATTTTAACAAATTTGTTTGTTTATTAATAATGTGAAAATTTGCTTCTATTATAATCGTTGCTTAAGCGAATTATGTTATCACAAAATCAATCAAGAAGCGAATAAATTTGCTTAAATTCGTTTAAAAAGTAAGCGATCAATGGAGACGATCAATCAAGTACAACAAGGGGCTGAAGCTCTTTAATCCTGAGTAACTAGTTATAGTAGAGTAGTTGTTTTCTTGTTCTCTCAATTTACTAAAACCAAAGCACGGACAAAGAATGTTAGAGACAAACCACTTTGCTGTAATTTAACACATGTACACATGGAATTGAATTGAGTTAACTTTAAACAGTAAACTGTTCACATTTTGTTCTGTAGACATAGCAACGCTATTTTCAGTTTGAATGCACTATATACAGCATAATTCTTTTTAGAATGGACTTGCTACTGACAAAATTGGATTGATATTTTTAATAGCACCCGGAATTTATGCTGTTGCTGCACCATTCCTTGGTATGGTTACTGATAAAAAGGTATACATTAAATCTTAATAATAATCCAAGCATCCTTTAAGTACACACACATATAAGCATCCTTTAAGTACACACACATACAAGCATCCTTTAAATACACACACACAGATGCATTAACTACTGACCCTTTTAATTAACCTCCTGGTTTTACATAGAATGGTTTTACATAGAATGAAAAAGTAACTTGGCAAAGTCATGCAAAATTTTGCAATTATTTGGCACGTTATTGTGACGTCATCACACAATTTTTTTCCTTCAATAGAACTTCTTCGTTTATAAATGTATATAACTTTAACCTAATACTTTTCATAATTTGAAAACAGAATGAAAAAAATGTTTTTAGTTTTAGTTTTTACGACTATTTTGTTAGGTACTACAAATAGAGCAAGAAATAGCACATTTTGTTAATTTTTGATGGCATCATTAGCAAAAACATGTTCAGAATACCACAGTGAATAACTATTCCATCATTGCGCTAGGTCAGATGTTTGACTCCACCCCATTCAAATAGGACTAATACACTACAATAGTGAATATTTTGAGGGCAATGAACGAGTCGTTATCTATCAAATGTTAAAATATTTTCTAAGGTGTGATTACCTAAATCAAAACAAACAAAAATAAACTTAATAACAAAAATGGCGTCCCGAGCCAGTAAAATAGCAAAGGTTTCTGCTCTATATACATAGAAAAGGTAAAGAAAGACTTTATATAACATACAATAACTCCTCTAATAATGTTCAAATGTCCTCAGTATAAGTTTGCATCCTATTGGTGTACTAATATGAGTTTTTATACAGTTATAATAGCTTCTTGGCTCTTGCTTCTTTTCACTCTTCGTTACTGGTTATTTCTGCATCTAATCTGGCGGTTGCCAGTTTGTTCCCGAACAATATCTTTCAAAACATTCCCTGACCAGAGATAAAAAGCATACAATTGAATAGGTTAATCATGTTCATTAGCTGGAACTAACACTATTAAACGTTGAACTGGTCTTTCAACAGTAGTATACTTAATTCCTTTATAAGCATCATTTTTCTCGTGCGTTTGAAAATTCTTGTATGACACATCATTACTGGGAAATGTTTCAGCAACTATCCCTTGCTTACATTTTCCTCTCATAGTATTGCTATCCTGCATTAGAACCACATCTCCAAGTTTCTTTGCTCCACATGCCATTTTGGTGGAATTACCAGGCCAGGAAACACATCTCTCCACCTTTTCCAAAATCTTTCTACAATTGATTGAATATAATCAACTCTGTATTTGTAGCTTGAACGTTCTTCAAGGGGACCTTCAGGCACCTCCAAAGATGATCGTCCCAGCAGGAGGTCATTAGGACAAAGATATGTCACGTCCGTAGGTGTGGATGGGTGACTACCAATTGGTCTCTGATTTACAAGGTGAGCTGCTTCAAACAGTACAGTTTGCAACTCACTAAATGACATAACTTGCTCTCCAACGGTTGTGTTTAGAACTCTTTTAACTGTTTTAAGGAGTGATTCCTTTGCACGGTGAAACCAAGGTCCATCTGCTGGATGAAACTTCCATTCTGTACCATATTTCACGCTATATCTTTGTAAAGTCTCCCGGTCAATGCCTTCTATAATAGTACATAATTCCTTTGAAGCAGCTACTATGTAACTGTGATCCATTAACACTCAATATTGCTTTAGGCCAGCCCCTCACTCTCGCAAAACGACGTGAGACTTGTAGAAATGAATCAGTAGAATAATTCTGACTCACATCCACGTAGACTACCCGTGAAACCATACAAGCAAATATTATACCATAGCATTTGCCGCTAATCCTCTTTTTCACTTCTCCCTTTATAGTAAAGGGACCTAAGAAGTCAATACCGGTTGAATAGAATGGTGGAGATGGTTTTAAACGTTCCAGTGGTAGCTGACCCATTACCTGAGTTGATAAACGTTTAAATTTCTTTCGACACACCATGCATTTACTTACTATTTTCTTTACTAACTTGCGAATGCCAATGATCCAATATTTTGATCCAATTTTCGAAACTGTTGCTGCTACTCCCAAGTGTCCAACAAGTTGATGTTCCCTTTCTGCAATAAGATGTGGAATTCTATGTTCGTGCGGTAACAAGATAAATTGTTGTCGATTCCATGTCGTAGCCATCCAGCGTTCTGTTCTTCCTCCGACCACAACAATACCATCCTTGATCTTTGGGGAAAGCTTTACATACTTTCCACTGTTGATATCATCTTTCGTCTTTCTTTGTGCATTTTTGATCCAAAACTTATCTGCTTCATCTCTATCTTCTGTATTAATAGTGCAGTCTGTTATATCAGCTATATCTGACTTTTTTGGTCTGAACCGTTTATACGATTTCCGGATATTCGCAGTGGTGTTTTGAAGTAGCTCAATCTTGCTGAATCTTTCTATGTCAATTCTGCCTGCCAACGTATCCACCAATCTTGTAACAAAGACTGCTTTGCTTCTTTCTGGAAGGTTTTCTACTGTTGCTTTGCTATTTATGGGTCAATCATCTTCTGGCAGTCTCAAGAAGTCTGGGCCATTTTGCCATAGGCTCCTGTCATCAAGATCTTTGGGAGCCTTTCCCTGTGTCAACCAGTCTGCAATGTTAAGAGATACTTTAATCCAGTACCATTCTGACGGTTTAGTACTCTCTTGTATCTCACCAATGCGATTTGCTGCAAATGTGTTAAATCCATAACTTTCCTTGCTTACCATTGATTTAACGATTTCGCTGTCAATAATGTGGTACCCTTTCTCCAATTTAATTCTCATTTCGGCTTCTATGAATGATCTTAGATGTTTGCTTACGATCGCTCCAGCTAATTCTATTCTGACAATATCAATAGTTTTTATTGGTGCAATACGATTCTTAGCAATAATTAGCCTAACCCCATCCATATGAATTATCCTTTAATTTCCTTCTGGCATAGGCAGTGGCACTATATGCTTCGCTAGACCCATCAGCGAAAATGACCAGAACTGGTTCATTCACTGCATGAGGTTTTATAGATCTGTTGAATGATACTGAGTTTAGTCTCTGGAATAGGTTCATCCCACTACAGCTTTCTATCTTGGGCCCACAGCTTTTGCATCATTATCTTTGTTCTAACAGTAAAAGGTGATATTATACCTAGTGGGTCATAGATTCCATTAACCTGAGAAAGTATCTGGTGCTTTGTTAATGTAGAGGCTATAATGGATGTGTCCCAGACTTGTGGACTGTACAGAATTTTATCTTTCTCTGGTTCCCATATCATACCCAAATCCTTTTCTTTTGTGTTTTCAGGTAAAGTCCTTTTCATTATTAGTTGAACAGTCTTTTTGGTCCTCTGTTGGTGAGCTAGAACTTTGAATCATCCTGTTTCCAAAACTGCATCAGTTTCCTTTGTTCTGATCCTTGCCTCTTCAATTGTAGCAACACTCTCTGGAATGTCATCCATATAGCTATTGCTGATTATAGTTTGTCTGGCTTCCGAATACCGTTTCTCATTCATAGTGGCTGTTTTTCTAAGTACCACAGTAGCGATTGTTGATGACGGCTTATCACCCATATTCACTGCCATAATCGCGTATGTATCTGGTTCCCTTTCAGAAACTAAATCTCTCCACAGAAATAAATGGGTCATTTGATCTATCATGGAAATTTCTATAGAATGGAACATCTTTGATATATCTCCCATAAATGCAACTTTTACTTCTCAAAATTGCTGCAACACACCTAAGAGCCTGTTCAGCATGTCAGGACCTTTATCGTAATACTCATTAAGAACATGGCCATGATAGTTTGCATTACCATTAAAAACATTTTGCATGGTGTACTTTTTTAATAGAGTTTTAAAACAGCATGATGTGATATATAGTGTAATGGTCCATTGTATGTGTCTAGTTCCTTTGCAGAAACCTTTCTTGACACTCCTCTGGCAGCCATGTCTTCTATTTGTTTCTTATAATGATGCATGGTGTGTGTTCTTCTTTAAGTGTTTCTCTATTGATTGTAATCTCAGCATTGCCGCTTATCTATTGTTTCGGCAGTTCCACAGGATTGCTTATCCATGGATATGAGGCCCTCCACTTCTTTCTGTCTTCTATGTAAGTGAGGTTCTTTTCAATTAACCAAAGTTCTCGCTCTTCTTTTAAAGACATTTTTCCACCAGGATGGTGTTTTCCACATTTGCATGCTCCACATTTTGGCTTGCATTATATTCCAAGATTTTCCATGGAATAGAAGACTTCAATTCTATCAGCTGCATGGTGAATTTTAGCCTATTTTAGAAGCTTCCTTGTGGCTTCTTTAATACTAGGGTGAGATTCACCAATAACATGACCATATCTATTCTCAAGAAGCGACAAATGTCCAATAGCTTTTTTACGTACCGGATGAAATGCAGCATATTAGTATTTAATAAGACAATCAATTGTTCCATCTGTAGGAAAATTCAGGTCACAGATTCTGATTGAACTAAAACGTTGCACACTGATGTCTAATCTAACCTCAGAAATGCTTGTTGAGATGGTATATATCGCGATTCACAATGTTTCACCAAATTTATCCTCTAAGTCCATTTCATATCTGCAGGAGTCTAACTGTTTTATTTCCCCTCCTACTGTTATTATCTCCAGTCGCACTTTCTTACCAAACAACTGCAATTTTCTCGCCTTCTCAAAGGTAATAAATGGCATTGTGCTTTTACCATCCCATAGAATGTTTAATGGTATTTTAGGTCCATTTTTCTTCCTGCAAGTAATTCTTTGAAATTGCAAGATTGTATCACATCCAGTCTCTGAGTTGTAATTATAAAAAACAATTCCAGATGCATGAACTTCGTGGAGTAACTGATGATGTGGCAGTCCACATGAATCTTCCTTGCATTTAAAATTGGCAGCTGTGAGGTCCGCTTTCAAGACAAGCAAAGCAAGCATTGTTTCTCTTTACAAGCTGTATCTTCTCGGATGGAGTCTTGCTTTCGAATACTCTACATCGCCAAATTGGATATCACTGTTTTCTTTTGGTTCATTTTTTCTTTGTGTAGAATTTCTTGTTTGACTTATGTTAACCTTCGCTTTCCATGCTTCCAAAGATCTTATACTAAGATATTTGTACTCGATTCTTTCTCTATACTCCAGCAACAGCTTCAGTAGGGAAGGAAATTTATTCCTAGCAATGTTAACTTGGTCTTCGCCAGTAACAATCTTTAGCCACTCTTTTCGAAGCTCATTTAGTATTTTCTCTTCAATCATCGATACTACTGTTGAATTACTTATCTCCTTCTTCAGTCCTAATCTTGATAAATCTCGATGCTTCTTTCCAACCTTATTTATGAATTGCAGCAAAGTTTCTATATCTTTATCTTCACATGTAGGTGCATCTTTTATTTCATGCATAATTGTGTTGATGTGTTTTCCTTTATCCCCTGTATTTTTTATCAAGATGGCACCAGATTTCCTTAGAATCATCAAGATCCTCAACTTCCTCCCTGGCGTCATCTGTTAAGTATGATTTAATGACAAATGCAATTTGAACTGGTGCATAGAGCGGCTGGATATGCTTGATAAATTCGCTTCTAAACTTCTGATACTTTCTAAGATTCCCATTAAATGATTGGAATCTAAATCTTTCTAATCTTATTCCAACTGTTGTATCACTCTTGGATACATTTTCAGTGCTCCTTTGATTTTGGCTTATAAACAGTTCAGTTATGTTGCAGATTTGATTGTATGGATTCCAAATAGATAGCATCCAATGCGTTTCTCTTTCCATGTCACCTTTGTTTTTCAACAAAGACATATATTTCTGATAAATATCTTCACATGCAGACATTCTTTTATCAAGTCGAGATCTTGCCTCTTTAACTACTTGAGATGTGGTACCTCTTTCAGAATGCGGTTGTGCATTTTCTAGTAGTGTTTTTATATATCTTCCATGCATTTATGCACTCTCATCCCCTCCTGCTCCCTATGGGTGTTCAACTCATTAATCTCTCTACCGTGTTTTTCTGCGTTTATCTCGTCAACTCTTTGTTTCTATGCATTTTCTAAGAAGGCATCAGTTTCTTCTTCAAGTCTACAGAAATCGTTGCTCAATTCTGTAATCCACTGATCCTCTGAATCATCGTCGTCTCTCAGACACGAAACGTAATCTTCATGTTTTAATTGCACGTTTTTCCAAGCCTCACGAAATTCAGCATATGTGCTCTCTATTGTCTTTGACAGAACGCTATCTTCAACTGCCGTTTTTAAGTTGTTTTGCAAATGTGTGAAAGTTCGTTTGGCTTGAGAACATACCCTTTTAGTGGTCTTAATGTCCATTTTGTGTCTGGCATTAGGTTCTTTTCCAACTTGGATCTTTCACCCAACAATTCCTATGTACAGGTATGATGTAGCTTACGAATAAATGCACGGCTGTCAGTGTGTTCTACTTGTAACTGCTAATGTGAAGGTACGAAGTAGCAATGTCAGAACTATGGATTTTCTTTAGCTTTAACACTAGTAATAATAGTAAATCATACCAAATCCAAATATTTTACAATACTTTTACCAGTTTGTGATGTGCTGCATTAATAAGTAACCATTGTTCAGTAATCTTTGATCTATTAACTGGTATTTGAATTCAATATGTTCAACATGTTCAGGTAAATAATATTCGTAAACAACTTTCACAGTAACAGCTAGCTAGCTACACTCCAATGTTTATCAGATGTTTTATCTTTGTTCTTGTTTCGTGTTACAATATATACAAAGAAAGTAATCAAATGTTTTGAGAGCAATGAGCGAGTGGTTATATATCCAATGTTAAAATATATTCTAAGGTTCTATTACCTAAATCAAAACAAACTAGGCGTCTTGAGCCAGTAAAATAGCAAAGGTTTCTGCTCTATATACATAGAAAAGGTAAAGAAAGACTTTATATAACATACTATAACTCCTCTACTAATGTTCAAATGTCCTTAGTATAATTTTGCATTCTATTGGCGTACTAATATGAGTTCTTTATACAGTTATAATAGCTTCTTGACTCTTGCTCATTTTCTCTCTTTATTACTGTTTATTTCTGCATCTAATCTCCCGGTCGCTGGTTTGTTCCCGAACGATATCGTTCAAAACAGGGAACAATAATTAGCTATATCAATATGATATGATCGTTTTTGAGTTTCTGATCATTTCATCTGCTAGCTGTAAGCTTAACCCATCAATGCATGTATGTACCCCCTGAATAAATTAACCTTCTTATCGAAAATGAGAAACCTGGGGATTTTTCTCAGCTTTTACCAAATTTATTTTACCTTGTATATTTCCAATAACTAAACAACAAGAAATGAGTAATGATGATTTAATTAATTCCAGGAGACACTGCATTAAAGAATTACAAGTTGCCAAAATGTTTTTTTTTTTTCTATTTAGACTAGGTGTCCCAGTGATACCTTACAACCATGCACACTACACATGACCACACCACTAGCTGACGTATTGCCAGACTAGTAACATGCCCAACATATAACATTTAATGAGTGTGGCCCCACAAGGACAGTAGGACCCCTCCACATGGAGACATTGCTCAATGTCTCATCCATGAACTTCACAACAAGAATTAAATCACTCGTCTCAATCTGGGAATCGCACCCTCTTTCTTCAAACACAAGGCAAGAGTGCTAACCACTACAACACGGATCCACTAAATAAAATGTGTGTGATTTGCAGTGACCATTATTGCTTTCGTCTGTCTTAATGTTCTAATACTGAACTAGAGCAAAACATCCGAGGAGGTATTACTTCATAGCACTCTCCATTGGAGATCTCTACGTAGAAAAAGTCAACATCTGCTAAATTTGTATGTAGATTTTAAATTTAAAAAAATATATAAATAGTGTTATCGGTACAATAAATTTCTTATAAATTGCTAATTAATTTTTAAAAAAACTAGTAAAAAACCTGGATATCAAAGAAAAATGAACTTAATGTTGTTTTCCATAAAGCGATCTTTTTCGCTTGGATTATCTTTCTTACGTTCTGATTGGCTATTGCCATATTCCAGTTCTTTCAAATTTTTTGTGCTTTTGTGGAATAAACAATAGAAATTAAGTTAGCTTGGAAAAGATCACTGTATGGAAAACAGCCTTTAAGCAATATATTTGTCATGTGAAACTACTAGCAGTAACAGGTGGTTATTTTCATTCTGTGTATCAATCCACTGTTCTACACCCTTCTCTTGCGTTTCTAGATTCGTGGCCGGTATGCAATTATTGTGGCACATTTTGTGACCTTTGCAGCTTATCTTCTCCTTGGTCCATCACCATTACTCAAGAATTATGTAACTCCGTAAGTGAGAAACTTTGAATTATTTTATCAGAGCCAATGTGTAATTCTTGTTATAAATATAAATTAATTGTCAGTGAGAGCTTCGTGTATTTGTAATTGCCCGTTCAAACTTTTGCTGGTTTGTTGAACACTTGGAGATGGCCACAATTAGT
This sequence comes from Bythotiara depressa, assembly GCA_027564595.1. Lineage (NCBI taxonomy): Eukaryota > Metazoa > Cnidaria > Hydrozoa > Anthoathecata > Bythotiaridae > Bythotiara > Bythotiara depressa. Next base: position 2,242 of record JANTOQ010224365.1, on the reverse strand, counting down.
TAGGTATTGCCTGTTTATTTGGGGAAATATCAGTAAATTGTCTACGTTTGTTTTTGAAAACATTAAAATAGCCCTTATTTCATCTTGCTATTAGCTACTAAATATTTTCCAAAACACACTTGAGCAATCTTTTCCGAATTATTGCCCTCATGTACATGGAATTACTGAATGCCGCATTTAACACATAAATTTGATAGAGAATACTCAGATCTGTACATTGTTTTTTGTATTAGTGTGTGAGAAGCTTGGTATATATAGTCTTGTCTGATGTGGAATTCTGTACAGTTCTAGCATGAATTTGAAGGCTTCTTCTATGTTTGGATTTCATATTGAAATAGGTACAGTGTATGTGTAGCTATGTGTAACACCTTGTACCTATTATTCTGTCTTCTTTTCTGAAAAACCGGGGAGCTGATCAACTTTTATGTTTAATAGTCTACTTTGTACAAGAATTGTTTCAAGATTATCGCTGTTTGTACCCTAAATTGGAGATTTATATTTTTTGGAAAATCCCAGAATCTACCCCAGATCAAGATATTAGCGCTTACATTTGATTACCTCCAGGTTTATTTGGTAGTCTACAGTTGTAAAATCAAGTTGTTTTTGAAAATGTTAAAGGAAAATCCGATTATAATTCTTGATGCAGAGTGATATAGTAAGTTTCGTTCAATCTTAAGAGGCCAAGACCCTTAGTTTAGTGTGTAGTCTACTATATATTGAAAACTGTCCCACCGCTCCCGCCCTACAATGAACAGCCTTGTCCAATATTGTACAGCGTTGTGCTTTGTCCTACATTTTACAAGATTGTACAAAATTGTCCAAATTTACTTTCAATACTACTTTGTACAGAAAGACTACTTTGTTTGGAACAGATGGGGTCATACGTCTAATCGTGAATCGGATTGGTGGCTTATAACATAATTTGTGATGTCATTGTAAGACTAATATTTAATGGTATTGACCACAGTTAATTGAAACATATAATGGTATCTTTATAATATGTAAACAAAACTAAGGAAGGTTTTAACAAGTGTTGGAAAAGCATGTAAGATTTTAGGCGTCAATTACTAAGTATTAGAAAGTGAATCAGAAAAGAATTCTGATTACAGGACAAATCGTAGTGTCAGAAAACAATCAATCAAACTCTCACACGTCTATTTGATACAGAATTCCTTATCTTCTACGTTGATGTAAGTAGTTACATAGCAATAGCTAGTTAAAAAGACTGTGAATAAAACAATCCAAACTTCTCTGTTCTAAAAGTATTGCTACAAATTGATAATTTGGCATTGAAGAAAATACAACGACTTTTACCTTTAACTGCATTTGCCACTCTTAGAATTGCAGAAGAAACTTTTTCAACAGAACCTGATTACGAGTAAAAACATACATATGTTTAAACTTATTGTTTGGCTAGACCTGTATGGTGGCCGACAAGAACCATTAGCGTTTTTTTTTTGCTTTTCTCATTACGATTTTTATTTAGTTTTAAAATGGTATTGAAAAGCGAAATGGAAATAAAATCGCATTTACAGTATTAAATTTTAAAAAATCTGAAAAAAAATCCCTTTTGCATAATAAAACAGAAAAAAACACCATTTTTGTAAACTAAATAAAAAAAAATCGCTACAGGTGAGCTGAGACGAGCCAATAGTGAAGCGTTTCCATGTACAAAGTACATACTTTGCCGAACAGAGCCATAGACCATGATGCAATTCGAAAACGAATAATAAACTTATTGCACTCCAACCGTTCAGCATTATATTGTTCATAATTAGAGTGGGTCTTAATTGTACAGTGGTCTGGACAATGCTACTTCGACTTTAAAGTGTCGAAAACCTGTACAGCGTTTAAAATGCAACAAAGAATGATATTTTGGGGGAAAGAATGGCGGAGGGAACATCAAGTTCAGCGTGCTTTGGTTTTAGAGTGATTGTTCGAAAATAATTAATTTCACCATAACAGAAAAGTTTCAAAACAAATTTGAAGAAACAATTTAACTCGCATTCGTCATGTTGAAATACAGCTGGTAAATAATTAAACACTCCTACCCAGAACACTTTAAAATAAATGTTAAACATTTCATCTTGGCAGGAGAGTAAGCATAATATTATAGAATGTTTGCTTCAACACAATGTAAGTATGACCCGCTGATTATAGCATAGAATAAAATCACTAATGTCATTTAAGGTTGCAGGGCTGGCAAAATGGATTGGAAAGTGGGGGGGGGGGGGGGGGGGGG
>JANTOQ010224254.1:0-13772 GCA_027564595.1 Bythotiara depressa | reverse complement strand
ATTAGAGGAATGAAAACTTTGTTTTTTCTATGCTATGTAGTTTTAATTTAATGCTTGTAAATGCATTTTCCAACAAAAATAGATACTTAAAAATGCAAAAGATTCCCCTCAGTGCCCCTCATGGAGATAATGAGTTAAAAGATAACATTGAAATCTTGCCAAATTTTTGCTAATCACTGTATTAGGTTATTATTTTCTTGGTATCAGGCAAGGAGAAAATTATTAGTTTCCACGAGGATATGAAAATCTTTCACGTAAGAATGTTATGTAATTGGCATATGTTAATAATATTTAACGTACGTTGTGCATTAAATTCGAATACAGCAACGTAAGAGGCTTAAAAATGATTTGTCAACCCCTGCGTATCGTTAAAATAGTGTACATGTTTAAATAAAAATAATTTTTTTGAAATATGTCACGTATGCACATATACGATTTGTCAACCCCTGTAAAGGTAAACGCATATTTTATTTCATTAACAATACTAAATATATTGAACAAAAAGAGATGCTAACCATTCCTACTGACATAAGCAACAGTTTCTTAATGTAATGATAAATAAAATGGGAAGATGAGAAATATTCAAATATCAAAACAAAACATTAATTGCAGTGTGTTTTGTGTATTATGTTATATATAAATAAACAAATAAAATAAAAAAACAAATAAAATAAATAAATAAATAAATAAATAAACAAATAAACTTACTATGGATTACATTAGTGGTTTCATTCACATGAGTTGATGTGCCACCTGGGCAGAGAGACTTGTAGTCAGCTGAAGAAAAAACACATATAATTTTATCTTCTTACAGTTACTTAAATATAAATTCACTAACAATAACATTAAATAATATTCCTGTTACATTGTTAAAGCTCAAAAGAAATAAGAAATAAAGAAGCCATGTTTTGTTTTGATTTTGTCATAAGTTTTTTTTCATTTTCTATGTTAAGATATTTTTTGTTAGAATAGTAGAACTCATAAAGATACACCACCATTATAGTTTTTTTATGTTAACATTTTCATGCTCTATTTCAGCTTACCACAGAATGTTAACATGTCATTTGATAATGTAATCAGTTGTATTATGTCTATGAATTGATAAATCGATTCACGATCTATGCAGCCATTGTCAAAAGTAGCGGTGAATTGTAGTCATGTTCGAAATATGATAAATTATGCAATAGAGTATGCAAATCATTCCATTTATAGCAAATAATTTTATTGATACAACGTAAAATATTAATAAGCTTCAATTACATATTCAGTCAACAAAACCCATTTTAAATTAAATTAGCACCCTGGACAATAATGAAAGGAATGACCATATGTAGACATGTCCCAAATATGTACACCGATAATTATTATTCTGCAGTATGTGATACAACATGACTAAGATGTTTATAACATGATGTCATTGTCACATGATTAAGATGTTTATAACATGATGTCATCGTCACATAATTAACATGTTTACCTGTTCTCATCATAGGGCAAGCTTCACATGCCTCATTAGCATCATCCTGCCATGCACTACCATCTGGTGCTGTACAACAACAGAATTGTTTCATTAACTGTTTAGAAGAAAGTTGTGCTCCACCACAAGTATTGTTATTAACAAATTTCGAGTAGCAGTATCCCATCCTCATATCTAAACAAAAGATTGTTGTGTATCATTGTGCATATAGGTGTAGCCTGGTTTTGATTCTCCTATTTTGAAGATCTGTGAGCACACAGCAAGGTCCATTATTTCTTGAAAGTAAAAAAGCCAACAACACATAAATATAACACAACAACACACCTAAGCATATAAATCTAGTGTAAATTTATGATGTATTTTAATTAACGAAAGAAGATATTTATTAGAATGAATTGATAACGTATCTACTAGTGACCATTATGTAAGAATATAAATTCCATTTTAAAACATCTTTCCTTGCTACTGTGATTTGTTCTTTCAGTTTAATAAATACTACAAAGTATTATTAAATAACCAAATTATAAAGACCAAACTTTCAAAGTGCTACAAGGATTGTCTCCCACATACACTAATTTTTTTGTTCCTCCCCAAAAACAGACCTTTCCCACACTCAATTTAAAGTCCCCTTATAGTTTACAAAAAAACAATGGTGCTGTTACTACTCATTAATACACTTCTCTATATGTTTGGTATATGCATGCTGTGAGAGCAGATTATTTGAATGATAAAAAGTCAGGAAAAAACCAAGGATATCATAGAAATAAGCAAAAAATAAAAACATGAGACGTGGCAAGATAAACTTTGAAATGTAAAACACAGACCACATTGTTACTCTTCTGAACATTAATAAAAAACTTACCAATACAACCAGTTTCATTAGCATTTGGCATGAATCCTTTGCTCTTGTCACAAAGACATTTATACATTCCCATCATGTTCTTGCAGACACCGTTTGTACACATGCCGGTGAATTCACATTCGTTAACATCTATGGAGGAGAGCATGTAAGAATATTAGTAGCAGTAGATGGAGTTAATAATAATAAAAAAAATATTTTAGGGTGTTATCTTTTGAATATTGTCTTTTTTTCTACCTCAACTTTTAAACACTGTCAACTTTGAAAACAGTTCACCAAGAAAATGCTTCTCTCAAGAGGTGAAAAATAGTAATAAACAAAGAAGCGGTGAAAAATAATACTTGAAATAGCAGATAAATAGAGAGGCCTGGTAATTTACTTACCAACACATTGTGTTTTCGATTTATCCAATTGAAATCCAAGCTTGCATTGACATGTATAACCTCCATCAGTGTTTTTACAGTATCCATGTTCACACACAATCGATCCATCCGTACATTCATTTTTGTCTAAATTAAATAATTGTATTTAATGAACATGATCACACCTCCTACAGTGATTGGCTAAATTTGTTTATGTACCACAAAGTGTCAATTCTATTGGTGCAGTTTGCAGTGCTCACAAAATGTAAAAACACATTTTGGGAGCAACATCAAATACCAGTATTAAAAACAATTTATTTGAAACAATTCAAAATCAATCTTACAAATTATAAACAATAAAAACAAAGCTAAAACAAACCAATAAATAATCCCTTAAAAGTCATACATTGTAAGAACATTTTCATCAGATCGCATTCAATGTTTTTTGAAGACACTCATTCCTTGAGTTTCACTTCTATTCTCTTGAGGTGGATTTTAGTGACTTAAAATATTTATAGAAATGTTGCTCTACTGTATATTCAATTAATTAATTAACGATTATAAGGCCATGTGTTCGTCCAACATTAATCAACATAGGAGATCATAATTATTGCTATTTTAATTAAATATATGAGAAATGAAAATAAACAAGGAAAAGCATTTATGAGCAGTACTGGGAGTTAACGCAAAGAGTACTGCAGTCTTCATAATACTGCAGTCTTCATAATACACATAATAGAAATAGTTATCTCATGAATTAGTTGACACTGTGTAGTATTTGATAGGTATTGCAGATTGAATTTATATAACATGAATAAACAATCCAAGGTTCTTTCTCCAAGTGTTTAATAGCTTCATGTCTTTTGAATGTTTCTGATATGAGCTTCTTGAAATAATAACAAGTGAACCAATAATAAAATTCCAACCAGAAAAGTGGGAAAAAATTTTATATGTAAGTTAGCGCATGCGCACAGATTTGATAATGTGTATACCGAACAGGGTGTGATCAATTTCCTTTTTAATTCATTAACACAGACCTAACATTCTCACTTGAAAAAAGGGGAAAATTGACATGATTCTCCGTTACCCATTCATCTTTGTATTCTACCAACTAGCAAGTATAAGTTTATTATTATATATTTTTAATATGTAATTTCATGTTCTATATAAATATAAAACTAAAACTTTGAGGTTACTTACCAACACATTTCTTGCCATCTGATGAAGGTTCATAACCTGCTTGGCAATCACATTTGTATGCACCAATTGTATTCATGCATGTTCCTGGTTGACACAGGGTCTGGTCGGCAGCACATTCATTCACATCTAAACCAACAAAAACATAAAATATTCAGAACTTCATCATAGTATCACAAAAGCATTTACTGTAGCACATATTTACAAGGAGATTAGTTGAGAATATATCAAGGCTTGCATCAGTAAAGCTACAAACAAAATCAGTTCCTTTTTCTGTATATACTTGCATTTATTTTCTTTCAAAAAGCACATGTTCTAAGAAAATAAGACTTCCTATTGATTTATCACTTTAATAGTATCAATTTATAAGTGGTGAGAAATATATTTCCTCTGTAGGTTATAGAAATAGCCATGGACACAGGTTTGACATATTGACATGTGAACTAAAAGAATAAGATAATTGACAAAGAATGTGTCAATTTGAAATAATAGAAATTCAAAATATGAAATAGTGGAAGAACACTTAATTTATACAGCTATGTGCACTGCCTATGATGCTTTTTTATGTTGCTGTTAAACAAATTTTCATTAGTGGAGACTTTCCTTGCTTGTCTCACTTGTCTGATATTTATTGACTGATAACCAGGGTTAATTATGGATTGTTTTTATGCATACAATCTTTTTAAGTTGGTCTACCACACTAGAGCTTTCATGAACAGAATCATGTAGAACTTGATGTCATGTCACTTTATAGTTGGTTGATCCTACCAGAAAAGAAACAGTTACCTAGACAAATTTCTCCATCACCATTAAAGCCTTCTTTACATTGGCAATCAAAACTTCCAACTGTATTTACACATTCCGCATCTTGTGCGCAATTTGCATGTCCAAGTGCACATTCGTTTGTGTCAGTACATGTTTGGCCATCCCCATCAAACCTAGCAAAATATCATTGTTCAATATAATCATAATTTCTAAAAAACTATTTTCAATCATAGAAATTATTAACTGCATGGCACCTGGTGTCCCTGTGGAATTTATTCATATCTATATTCATTTCTTTGCTGTTTTGCTTTTTCAAGGGGTGTTAATAATTGGAAATAAAAGAAAAAAGAAAATTGGTAAAGTTGAAAAGTCCCCCTGATCTTTCATAAATTATAAGGGTTACTATTAGGAAATATACAATAGCCAGGAGGTGTATCTAGGCGTTATAGGGTTAAGTGTAAAAAAAAGAGGGAAATATTAAAAAACAATATTTTTTGTTTTTTCAGAAGTTTTCCAGGAGTGCTTCATTTTCAAAGAATTTCCTGGGAAAAAGAAATATACAAATGCAAAATATTTCAAGGTGTTTCCAGGAGTCCTGTCAAAAGAAAACAGGCACATATATTTCCTAAATAAGGTTGTAGGAGATTAATAGAATATCCCTTTGTTCTTATTTACCCTGGTTTACATTGGCAGGTAAATGATCCAACATTGTTCATACATCTTGCATCTGGATGACAGCCACCATTTTCAAAAACTTTGCACTCATCAATATCTAAACAATAGTTTATTAAATATTATATTAGACCAAGAAACTGTATGAAAAAAATAACAAATAAATGTTTAAAAATTTTACATGCTTACAGCACATTACATTATAATTTATAACTCTTTTATAAATTTGCAGCATACATATTGTAAAGACTATGCACATAGAATATCAAAGCATTGTACATTGCTTTTTATGTTTAAATAAACATTTATAGTACAGTAGAAGATTTAGATATATATGATGTACTAATTATCAAGTCGAATATCGAGCTACAAGTCCAAAGGCTGTGTTTCACGATGTTATTTATTCAAAAAAAAATCAAAATATTATTATTTCGAAAAAATTCTTTTATGTAACATTACAAAATATGTCTCATTAATTATGCACGAAAACGAATGCCACAATTTTTTAGAATAAGTTTTTAAATCATAAAAGTTTGAGAACCAATGACCATACTCATATGATTTGAAAACTTATTCTGAAAATATTTTGGCTGGTCTCCTATTCAATTATAATCAATGGTCCATTGATTTATGCTGTTTTATTGTAAAGTTACAGTAAGTTATTATTAAAGTTATGCAGAACTAAGCAGTTTGTGCGAGGTACCCAGTCAATTCTCCTCCTAGGTGCCAAAAAATTAACACTAGTTCTGTGTCTAGCCTAGACTTTTAAAAAAGAAATCCATAACCAACAACAAAGCCATAACATAGATGGGTTCATATGAAAAAACTTTCAGAAGTCTTCTTTGTCTGTCAGTCTAAGTTCATTGAGAATACAGTTGTAAGCTCCTTTTTCATGATCCTACAGCAGCCAATCTTTTGTTCAGATACACTTTTTCCTTATTTTCTTCTTTTCACCCTGTGTATGCTCCAAGGTTACAACCATAAGGGCGAGTTTGTTATTGTAACTGATATTCATGTTTTAAACGAATGTGTCGTGTTGTAAATTCTTCTCTGCTTTTAATTGGTTTGTATTAGTGATATATACTACTATGTAAACACCAACTTTAAATAAAGTTCTCTAATCTAATCTAATCTAATCTAATCTAATCTAATCTAATCTAATCTAATCTAATCTAATGGAATTTAAACGTGTATCAGTAAAAAAATATTTTCGAAATATTGCAAAAATTATGCAGAAGGATTATTTTGATATTATTCTAAATGAATAGCATCGTGAAACACGGCCTTAACACATTCCTGGAGCCTAATTCTACAGTGCTTAGCAACGTGTCAAGATCGAGCAATATTACATTAGTGTTTAGTAGCGTGTCAAGATCGAGCAATATTACTTCAATGTAGTCTCCATACTAACCATGTTTGTAATATGTCTAATACGGTTCTATAACTTGAAACTTGAATATATATATATAACTAGAATCTCTATGAATCATTTTTTGGTGAAGTTGGTTTTTATGTTTCCTCATATCAGATATAAACAACAAATAAATAAATGCAAAATTTAGGAAGAATAAATAACCACTCACCTATACAAGCCATAGCATTTGTTTCGAGTTTGTATCCAAGGCGACACTTACAAAGGAAGGAGCCAGCTGTGTTGTAACAGTCACCATTTTGACATGCATTTGGATCCTCCTTACATTCATCTATGTCAACACATGCCTTTGCATCTGGTGAAGGTCGGAAACCAACACGACAAGTGCAAACATAGCCACCAATATTATTTGTACAGGTATTTCCTTCACCACACGGGAGACCACGCTCACATTCATTGATGTCTAGAAAATTCAAATACATCTCTAGCTCAAACATGTGTGCCATAATTATTCAAACTCCATTATCATGCCTTACACAAGAATCTATTCAAGAGAAGATTTAAAAAATGTGGAAGGCAGAAAAAAAACAAGTTATGAATTTCAAGACACTAAAATTCAAATACTAAAGCTAATTGATACTTTATGGGAGTTGTTTCCTTTTCTATTTCTTTGTCAGTCAAGTGGAAAAGATTTTTTAGTTTTTCATGACATTTAAGTCTTGTTACCTGTGCATGTCTTGCGATCAGCTCGTAATTCAAATCCCTGTTGACAACCACATCTATAACTACCAGCTGTATTTGTACACGAGTATTCACACCCACCATTGTTTATGTTGCATTCATCAACATCTAAAATGAATTATATATAATATAAAAGACAAGTAACATTTTATTTGCTCACTAGTAGTAAACAAAAACAAAAATATATATACAGCACAATTGTCTGTAAGCTTCTTCTTGTATCGTTTTCAGGCCATTATTAAAATAGATTGTCTCCTGTCCAGAGGGTGACAAAAAAAGTTCACCCAGGCAAATGCAAATTTTATTTTTTCATTGTTCTTGAGTACTGAATGAAGGGACCTTGTATGTTTATCTTTTGCATTATAACCTTTATTTATTTATTCATTTATTTATTGTGAACCAGCTACAACTTCCTTATGTACAATACCACAATGAAGTAGTGATGAAGTAGCATTTCAAAACTAAATTGAATTATCGTACCCCTCCGTTATTCACAATCTATATATCACTAACCAGAGATCACTTGCTTTAAAACAATACCACTGAAGGGAAATACTGTGGGTATATTTTTCACTCTCCTTCACAATAAATTTATATAATATAATTTTTACATCAAATGTTTTTAAAAACAAGCTGCGATAGAAAATGTTTATTAGTAATTAAAAATGGTAGTTTTACAATTAATCTATGCTGAAGAAATTTTTACTCCAAAAGCTTGGAATGAACTTCTTCTTCTTCTTCACTCACTGTTTTTTACTTAAAAATAAAACCAAGGGTGGAATTTATACCTGTAGATAAACTAATAAACTTATATAATGTAAATATATCAAGTTAACGTTATAAACTTGAATTAGCCAGAAGAAAGTTGTTGACTTGTAACCAGTATAATTTAAAACAATGAGCACTGGTTTCCAGCTTTGTTGCTTTAAGTATGACTTTTTCCAGTGATACATTCAGTATTGGAACAAACTGAAAGGTTACCAAATTTTCCCTGCTATTCTATTAGATTCCATATAATTTGTGTCAATAGTATTTGTAACTAGATATATTTCCTTTGTTATAGCATCTTTAGACATTTACTTTGATGATCCAAAACAATAAACAATCAATAGGATCACTCGCTACAGAATGATCCGTTAATAAACACAAACAAGAGGAGGCCTTTTCAGTGGCTTTTAAATTTTGCAAGAAAAAAGAAATCTCTTGTTTCTAAAACTCAAAAAATTATTTCAAGTATTCTCACAAGACACTTAAGATTCCTAATTTATATTGTTTTGGATATTTCAGCAGTGGCCAGGTGGATCGTTAAAAATATTCACCCCATTGCTGGACAGGAAACAAGCTATTGCTGCTAAGGGCAAGATATAGTAATTTAATCAAGGAATACAATTCTATAAATAAAGGCAATAATCTGCATTTTTGTTTCTAAATTTAATCCTTAAAACATTGAAATTGACAACAACAAAAAACAAAGGGATAAACACTATGATAAACCTTTTTACAATATGTAGCAACACAAGCATGGTTTATCTGAAAGTATTTTTATGTAGCAACACAAGCATGGTTTATCTGAAAGTATTTTTATGTGGCAACACAAACATGGTTTATCTGAAAGTACTTTGTACAGCTGTTAGCTACATTTAACTAAATTTTTTAACTGTGTAAAAATAATGACAATAATAGAATTTACTCACCAAAGCAATTTAACATATCCCTGCTTGCACGGTAACCTCGCAAACATCGGCAGTGATAACCACCAATGAAATTCTGACAAACTCCATTAGGACAAATGCCAGATTGTTCACATTCATCAATATCTAATACCAAAAGAAAGGAATGGTACTGGCATCTATAGTTGGGTCACAAAAGGCTATACACAGATATTCATACAAGAAACGAAATGTACTTTAAAACATTAAACTGCCACAAAGAAACCATACCTTCACAAGCAATCGCAGCACCCATTGTCTTCAGTCCTTTAGGACATTCACAACGGAAAGATCCGGGAGTATTAATACACTGACCACTGCGGCATGGGGCAGGATTGGCTTCAACACACTCATTGATGTCTACATTGGATGGAAATTATGAGGCATTACTTAACAAACAATAACAATTAATGTAGATTGTCTAACAGACTAGATCAAATTAATTACTATGTAATATCAAGTAAAATACAGTTAAGTAAAATGTAGTAAATATATAGTATGTGTGACCATGTACAAAAGTAAAATAAAAATAAATACTCACCAACACACATTTCCATCATCATATCATTACGGAATCCGGATTCACACTGACAGCGGAATGATCCATGTGTGTTTACACACTTACCACGCCCACATATTCCCTTTGATATTTCACACTCGTTAATATCAATACACATGGTTCCAGTTGCATCCAAATCAAAACCAGCATTGCATTCACATGTATAAGATCCAAGAGTATTGACACACCTACCATTCTTGCAAATACCAGAAACATTACATTCATTCATATCTTCTCCATTCTTTTCAAAACCTTCACCACCGGGACACAGTTCTTTATATAACTCTGCAAATAGAATTGTGCGTTGTGATTGGAAGAAGAAACTATAATGCGTGACACCAAAAACTTATTGTGAGTAATATCAGAAGCTTATAAATGCTCTTGAAGCATGAAACAACAGCATTACACATTTAGAATGACAACGAGTGGCTAGCTTTTGCAAATTAAATGTACATATAAGGTAAATTAAGTATGAAGTGGAATGTTCTAATTGCTGATTTCATATTTTCCTATAGAATGTCTTTATTAAATTCCAATGTGCATTTGAGAAATTTGAATGAGCTACAAACCCAAAGATATAAAGATTTTTATGAGTTTCTTATATAGTCTTGTCAAAAGAATTAAACATGTATTTATATTCAGAATTACACTTTCATAGTGGACTGTTATGGTGAAATTATACAAAATGTGATGTGATACATAGCTACATTATCCAACATGGCTAAGTATATTTTATCAACATATGAATATGGTCATTGGTTCTCTCGACAAATTCTAAAGAAGATACTTCAGCATTTACCTGAGTTCTTTAATGGACAAATTTCACATGGATTACCCCATGCCTGAGAGAAGGAAGAGCAGCAACAATTTGCCTTCATAAACAGTTCTCCAAGAGGCATACCACAATGACCATTCTTGACATTTCGATAACATACTCCAATACGCATATCTATTCACGAAAATAATCAACACATTTATACTTTTTCTGAGGTGTATGTACATGAGGCAAACTCTTCATGTTTATAACAACTTTTTATGCTTTTTCTAAGAGAAATGTAGTAAGAGGAAATGGTTCTGTTGCACATATATTTCTGAAGCTGTCAATTAGTTTACCAGTAATACTTATACAGCAAATTACTTTTGGAAAGGTTACATAACAGCAAATTACTTTTGGAAAATAAATTACAAAAGGTTTGCTGAAATCAAAATAAAATGATTACTTACTGTTTTTCATATCAAAACTGTTTTGTAAATTTTTGTTGATGAATGTTAAACTCTTATTGAAAATCAACATCAAACTTTTGCATTTTGTTACCATTTTGTTTTACATTATACAATATATTGTCAACAATATTATATAAAAATTTTAATGTACATCTATTTATATTTATATCCATTATACTATTTGCATTTATTTGCAAGTAGTTTCAGATTTGTTCACTGGTTCTTCACATTCTTTAAGAAATTCAAGTCAACTTTATTTACATTACAAAAGTTTACAATTTTTATAAATACAAAAATGTATTAAATGTCTTAAATGTTTTATTTCTTCATATATATATTTTTCTCTTTTACTTAAATTTTATTGTTTGAATTTTATGTTACTGCTCAACTACTAAAATAATTAATGATATTGCGTTTACCTTCACATGAAGTTCCTGCGGCATCTAATTCATAACCAGTTGGACAGACACAATGATAGCTGCCTTCAGTGTCTATACAACGACCATTTTTACACGCACTTTGAAATTTACATTCATCAATATCTACACAAAGGAAAAATCATCAAAAATCATTGTATTTAGAAAACACAGATCCAGTAACTGAATTTAATGCCAAATGTTGTAGGTACTTCCAACTTTTTCTGACTTGAGAAAATGGATAAAACAATTGGTGTGGAAAGCTGACAGATATGAAACCATGAAAAATATATTTATTGGAAATTCTTACTAGAAAAATGTGTAGCATTTCTGTATACTATTATGGTCAATTTCTTTTAGGTAGGATACTAAAATTAATACATACTTTTGCATTTTGTTCCAACTCTCTTATATCCTTTATCGCATCCCAAAGTAGCACCTAAACGAAACAATTTCATACAAATTAGCATTTTTTGTCTAATTATCATTTAATTAGTACTTCATTCATATTTAATTCATCAGACCATTTTGTGGTATCTTGAATTTCAACAGTTCAAATAGAATGGATAGTGGTGTATACTAGGCAAATACAAAAAGCATAAACATTTTCTCATAATGTTAATATTTCAGCATATTATCAATTGAGAATAATTCATATTTTTGTCTGATAAATAAATCAGAAATATGTTTTTGATACAATAAACAATTTTCTGCGTATGTTTGTTAGACATGACAATAACTACACATGGACATGGCATGTTTTTAGTACATATTTAAAATGATAACACTTCATACTATACCCAGGAACATACAAATACTATACCCAGGAACATACAAATGGAGTCATTTAATTTAATGTAGATGACCTTTTGTTATGTAATACATTATGCCATCAACTAATCGCACACTGGCCTTGGGAAGGCAGGTTAGAGCAATGCTTCACATTTCTCTAGCGGTAAGTTAACTGCAGTTAGCAATGTAGGCAGGGATGAAGAGCAAATATACCGGGAATATGCCCCAAGAACATTAAAATTCTCTGTTACTTAGTTACTTATTTACTTATTTATTAATATTGCATAAGTATACTACAAATAAGCATGTAAATATTTTTGAATTGAAGTTCTAGGGAACAAATTACAATAAGTAAACATATTCATACCTTCATCACATTTTTCACACCCATTTCCCCAAGCATTCCCAAGCGCATTACAACATTCTGATTTTGATACAAATGAGGCAACAACCTTTTCACAATGACTACCACCACCAGTTACAATTTCATAGCATCGTCCCTGACGTAAATCTGATTTTAAAAGTTAAATTAGACGTATTTACAAATATTGTAAGGCCTGTAACAGTGTAAGGACAACTTGTACTGAAAATTTTATAATTTTAAGAAAAAGGCCATTTTGTTCTAAGAATTTAAGAGGAACAGCATCACTCTTTGGTCTATAGGGAATGAGGAACTCTAGCTACAATATGAACATTCCACCCTGGAAATGTTTTATATAATGTGTCTATAAATAAGTGCCTTCTATTTTAGCTAGAAAGTATAACCATAATATAATATCAACATCAACATCAGGAGTAAGGTTTTGATGAACGTAATTGATTAACTGGCTATAATATATAATAGAGGTATGTTTTAATATTTACCTTTACATAATCTTCGTGCTGCATCATAAGTGCTACCAGTAGGACAATTGCATTGGAATGATCCATCTGTATTAACACATGTTCCTCCGATGCATGGATTGTTATCACATTCGTTTTCATCTTCGCAAGTTTTTGTTATTTTATTGTAGCGATAGCCTTTACTACACACACATGTGTAGCCACCAACAGTATTAGTACAATAGCCACCTTTACAAAGGTTGAACTCGGTACATTCATCAATATCTGAACAAGAATAAGAGATTTGGCATAAACAGATATGGAATAAAAAACACATTGTTTCCTACAACTGAAATCTCAAAGGAGGTTAACCCCTGTCCCCGGAAAAGAATACAATCACTGGTCATTTCTTTGCTATTTTTCTTTTTCTAGGGGGTTATTTATTAGAAATATAATGTAAAATAAATTTGGTAAAATAATGATAAGATGCTCTGGTTCCTCATAAAATTATGAAGGTTTTCCAATGGGAAGTTTAACATAACCAGGAGGTATGTTTATGACCCCCTGCTCTATCATAAAATTATGAAGGTTTTCCAATGGGAAGTTTAACATAACCAGGGGGTATGCTCATGCATTTAAGGGTTAAGAGATAACAATCTTTTGGTACATTGTAACAATTACAGATTATTTCTTGGGTCTTGAATGTTTCCTGTTTGAAAAGAATGATTTGTGGTGTATACTTGTATAGAAAAGGCATTGTCCACTTTTTGTTAAAGTAGATACAATTTATGACTATAATTTCTAG
>JANTOQ010224253.1:0-17404 GCA_027564595.1 Bythotiara depressa | reverse complement strand
ACTCATTCAACTCGAATCCCGGATGTAACGAACTTTCGTTATTATGAATAATTTTCCTTTTGATTTGCGCTAAAAAACCCTTGTTGTTTTCTTTGGTTATTTTAGACACCGTTCATAACGAACTATTTCGAACTGATTTTTGCTTGCCTTGGCACTAAAACTTCGGTTATATCGAATAATTTCGCCTTGAGTTGAATAACAGCCCACAGGATCTACTCTAAAAAAAAAAAATCGTTTTCGTAAATTTCCAACTATTGGTAAGTGCCTGTTATTAGAGTTTGTTCTTCGTACACACAGCAGCATGTTTATTGACGATGTTGTTTAGCTCTCTCTCCGCCTGTTTATAACACACTTCACGAGCAACTAGCTGATATCATTCTCACAGTTTTCAGAATCAGTCCATTAATCTTCATCTTCTTTGTATAGCTTTCCAAGCATCTTGATAGTTAACATTGCTCATCTACTTTGTTGACAGCTTTTTCGTTTTATATACCTGTTTTATACGTATTTATGTTACAAGCAAGCCACAGAGTGAAATTATTTCGTTTTAAGGAACATCCTACGGTGGGTTATTTATGTCATGGTTAGTTTTAATAAAGCATCACTTATAACCCTGGGATTTCGTTAAAACCCGAGGATTTAGGGATATAGATAAATCTCTGGGATTGAACTCAAAATTATAGCTAAAGTCAACTATGGCACAAACAAGCCACCGTATTATCCGGATATAACGAACCCCCGCTATATCGAGCAGATTATCGTTTCCCTCGAGTGTTGGATATAGCGAGAGTTGTCTGTCTTGCAAATGTCTTGTCGAAAGGTCGATTACCTTTGACCGATTGAAACCATATTCTATTATAGATGTTACATTAGAACGAAGTATTATTGTTGCAGATAAAGCTGTTGATCTACAAGTGAAAGACACTACAGGAACGGTATGATATTTCTCTTACAATCAAACTTAACCCCAACGCTTTATTCCTTTCTAATATGGATCATTAATGGAAAGACGGTAAAATGGCATGGAGACGAGGTTGCTTATGAATTTACCATCTACCATTACTAATCTTATGAATTTAGAAAAATGCTCTTCACAATTAAAGACAAATATGTTTGAAATGGAAATTTGCTATGATAACACAACTTGTTCTTTGTGTAAATTATGCTTATATGTTTTACCCCCCAGCCCACCTTGCTCCGCCTGACCTGAATGATTAACAGGAAACTTGCTTTAGTCTGTTTTGGCACCTAATCTCAAATTATTATGTGGAGGATCAGTTTCAGAAAAATACTATATAAGTCGGACGTAGAGTTTTCGTATTTTTTCTTCTTTTCTCAACAGACAACAGTAATTTTAGAGGATGTAGTACTGTGGTAGGGAGATGAACTTGCAATCTAGTGGTTACTAGTTCCCGTCCTATGCAATCTAGTAGTTACTAGTTCCAGTCCTATCCACAGGACAGTATGGAAGACGACCTCTTCACAAAAGATCCACAGGTCATAATTTATATCTATTGGTGTGCGCCACAAGTGATACCTGTAACACAATATGGGTATGTGCTCCTATGGTGCAGTGTTATCAAATAGGCGTGTTTGTAAAGTTCTCAGTGCTGAACGCTTAGACAAAAACTTTTTTCTGTACGTTTATAAGTAATATCCTCAGCGTATAATCCTGAAGAATCGTTAATATAAGCTTTATGTATACTTCCTTTATAGGATTGGTTAAAAACTGCTTCCAATCTCATAAACTGGACGTCTGCAATCGTTGTCGTTTACTCCATCACAGACCGTGGTAGTTTTCTTATAGCAAGTCACATTCTTGATGTAATTCATAAACTAAAACCATTAAATTCAGGGTGTACACTGTTGCTAGGTAACAAAAATGATCTGAAACATTTAAGACAAGTAGAAAAGCGTGAAGCTAGAAGGCTTGCAATGGATTATGGGGTACGTTTTATGGAATGTTCTGCGTCAGAAAGTTACGAAGATATTTATAATTCCTTTACACGGTTAATAGTGGAAGCTTTAATAGTTCAGCAAGCAAAAAGACTTTCTGGTGGTGAACATTTAACCGATGAAGAAAAACCAAAGGAGACAAGGATGAGAAGAAGATCTTCTTCCCAACCACAACCAGGGTATCTTCCCAGCGGACTAAAAAATGAACAAGAAGAAAAAAGAGACTCTATAAAATCAAACGATTCCTTTCGAATTCCTAGTCCAGCAGAATCCATTCGTGATATACAACGAGAACCGTTGCGTGACACTCCGCGACAACAACGAAAACACTCGCTTCGCAGGAAAATTTCTGGAATTGGTTCACGAATAGTTGGTTCTCAGAACGGAAGTAGGTAGTGAGCGTGTCAGTTGCGGTTTTTGCTAAGAATGTCGCTACTTTTGGTCCATCATAACAAACACAGAAAATCAGAGCTATTGTAAATATTTGTTGTATATATTATTGAATTATTATAATTATTATAATACATGCGGCTCTGTTAACCAGTTAAACTGGACAAAAACGCCTTATAACACATGGGCTCTGTTAACCAGTTAAACTGGACAAAAACAACGCTCTTCTTGGGTTTCTTTATTTATTGTGATAAAAAGTCAAGAAAAGGTAAGCATACTCGTTAAATACGTTATTCTAAGCCATCCTAAAAATTAGTAGATATAAGAAGTTGAATTCACATGACTATAAAGGTAACTCTGACTAAAAACACCATAAGAAGATGTTAAATTTGTTAAATTTTGAAATTATTTATCAATAAATAAAGTACGTCTTTCATTTAATTGTCGTCTTCGCATGTTTTTATTACACGTTGTCTCTGAAATGCGTATTAAATATACCTTATCGGTACAAAAAAATCGCCTAAATATTGGTCGGTACAAATTATTAGTCGGACGAAAATTTAGACACCAACGAGAGATTTAGTCACTTTGTGCCGACTAAATTTTAGAATTAGTCAGTTTTTACTGACTAAAATATAGAATCAGTCACTTATTGCGCACTAACATTTTAATTCAGTGGGGTAAATTGTGTCAAAAAACACAAAGGCATAGTTTCTGGGTTAGTGTATCAGAGGATCAACAAGACAATCCCCCTCCAAAAAAAAATTGACCGAAAGATAAACGTCGGCAAAAAATGCAGCTCGGTTGAAAAGAAGTCGGCTAAAAATGCAGATCGGTACAGAAAAAATCGGTCGGAATTTTAGTCGCCAAGCAAAGATTTGGCCACTTAATACCGATTTTTTTGTACCGATAAGGTCAATAAGATACAGTCAACGATCGGTATTACGACTGCCCCTTATATCGGACTTCTCGCTATTTCGAACAAAGTAGTCGTTCCTTGAGCGCGCCCTAACAAACCCTTCTTAAAACGGTCGGATATCTCGAACCCCGCTATCTCGAACCTTTTCTGTGGTCCCTTGAGCACTTTTTATCGGTTATCTCAAACTTGTTTGGAGATCTTGTCGATTTCGACTGCATAGAAACCATCTTAGTAAAGATTTCGGACGTTTTTTCGAATTTGAATTCGCATGTACAATTTGATTTGATTTGTAGTTCCAAATCTTGGTGCAAATGGATAACTTAGAGAACAAAAAACAATCGACCATCCTGCAAATCTTCGCAAATGAAAAGTAAACGCATACTCTGTGATGTAGAACGTATACTCTTTTCTTCTTCTACTTCTTCTTTCTATAATAAGCAGTTACACAAAGGCAACGTTCAATTTACACATAAATACAACATTTAACGGGAAGTACACTCGCTAGACACAGTCGTGATATTGCCAAGTATACTACTACAAAAAACAATCAACCATCCTACAAATCTTCGCAAATGTTAAGTAAAGCACACTCTGTGATGTATAACGCATACTCTGTGATGTAGCCAACCTTTCCAAGGCGCATGATGCGTTTCGAAAGTAAACTTAGGAATGCCGACTTACGAATGAGGTTTGCTTGACTTATAATAGTAAAAGATCGGAACTTAAATGAATAAATGTTTTTTTGTGATCCTAGCGCCCTTTACCAATTCATTTTCGTACCTTTTCGGTTATGCTAAATATACGTTATCTCGAACCTTTTCTCCAGTCCAATGCGGGTTCGAGATACCGGTTGTTGACTATAATGATGGTAGACCTGATTTACACACGACACCGATAGCTTAATAGACCGTGTAAGTGGCGTAGCTAAAATAATCTTTCTATCGTCGGGATTTGAAATTTTCCATGCCGGTATATTTTTAGACGAGAAACACGAATCTGAAGTCCGTTTTTCATAAAAACCAACGAATTTTTTAAAATCGAATTCCGGGTATTGTCTATTTGATTTGAAATTGTTAATACACACACGAAAAATAAGTTATTTGCGGTAAATAAACATGTGTATCAGAAAAATGGTATCAGCCATAAATATATGAGCCCGATAATAAACTTAAACCGATTTAAAAGATTTCTATTGCATATGCGCAGTTGTTCATTTGGCGCATGTTTATTCTGCGACTGTACAGCAGAGATCTCATTCTGGTTTGAGTTCATATCGGTCTCGTGTAAATTGGGCCTTAATAATAGGCAGTATTTATCAAGTAAGCGACGCTGTAACCATATTATATACGGTCCTGTTTACACGAGAGCCGTTATGAACTCACTACAAGCTGGGTTTTTACTGCACATGCGCACTTATTCATTTATTTTATCTTGTACATATGCGGTAAGAAACGCAAACCGGTTTGCGCTCATATATCGAATTTTCATAATGATAAAATGCTAATCCTTTGCAGACGCGATATATAATACGAACGTATATATTTTTTGTTTATTTCTCTCCCAGTTTAAATTTTAGTCATAATCACAAATCTTAAATTGAATATAAATAAATCTGAACACAAGGGTGGAACTATTTTATCACAGAAAACAACAGTAAATTTAGCCCAAAACCTAATTATTTTGTTTTCGTAATAAACAAACAAAAGTAGATGGACATTCTTCTGATAAGAAGTACTAAATTAAGTACTAAAAAACTTTAAAATTTCCATCGTAGACGCAAATATTCTTTTTAATGCATAGATAAAAAAAAACCTGTTTATTATAAACTTCTTATTGGAAACCTTAGTACTAATTTGATTCATTTTCAGGGAGAACAGGATTTAACACAGAATTAATTTATGAAAATACAATAAACTTGCGTTTGAAATAAATAAAAATTCCACTTTCTAGGTCCCGTTCCTGTCCACCCACTTATTTCCATAAAGCGGTTATATTAAAGTATCTTACATCATATTCTTGTGCATTTCAGAACTTCAGGAAGCCCCTAAATGGTCCAAGGCCAGCTACAATCAAGGAAATGATATTTGGAACGTGTCCTGTTTTAGGCTCCATTCGTGTTTTTCCCATTTCCAATGAGTGTCCTGTAAACGGGAACGGGGATAGGCGATATCGAGAAACTTCTTAGGATCGCGCATACCAATGTTCTTTCTTTAAAAATGTAGGAAATTATCCTTACTTCACTGACATGTGTGTTTTAGGACGTCACAACGGTCCAAAATGGACCTATTTGGAGGCAAGCGAGGACCCATCCCCATGACCAACCGTGCTGAGCAACTAGGGCTACTTCAGCACCAAAATAAACCAGAAAAAGTTTATAATTCTGTCTTTATATCCTTGAACACGAGGAATACTAATTTAATAATTGTGAAGCGTTGTTTCAACATATCATGACCGCCACTGTAACCACCATTTTCTTGTCCAATACTGCTTAACAACAACTCAGCTTTTAGTACTTATCTAATTAAGATCCACGTGTCTTGAGTCATCAGGGAAACAGAAAAATAGATCTATCCTGAATTCATGAAAATTTGAAGTTGATTTTTATAAAAAACAGACCTCAGATTCAGATTCCTCGTCATAAAATATGCCTATACGCAGTTTTAATGCCATACGCCAAAGAGAATGATTGTTTTCGCTGCACTGCGTCAACGGTCAAAGCCTTCTTAATTTCGCGCGTGACATATCTCGCCTCGCGTTCATGTAAAATATATTAACTTTTACACATGAATGCGAGGCGGGACATGGAAAGTTTGAAATTAAGAAGGCTTTACCGTTGCCGTAGTGTAGCGAAAAGAACCGTTTTGATTGCCGTGTGGCATTGAAATTTAAAAGATTAAGCAATTATAATTTATTTACAAGATACTACTCTTGTTGTTTCACAGAACAAAAATCTTTCTGAGCATTTAAGAATAAAAAATTACACAATTGGAAATTTCAGCATAGGTATATAATTTTTATGAAATTCGGGAAAGCTCTATTAAGATCCACCTACGTGTCTAAAGTGTATCAGGGAAGCAGCAAAACTTAGAATTCATTTTCTTAAAGTGGACTATTTTAGTGATATCGGTAACTGGCCACTAAAACTTATTTCCACCTTTACATGATTTCCTTCTGAACCGTAAAACATATAAATTCCCCGATCTAACAAATAATTTTAGAAAACTGTTGAAGTAGCTTTAATGCATGAGCGCATGCCTCCTGGTTATATTAAACTCTCCATTGGAAATCTTTATAATTTTTCGAGGAACCAGGGGGGCCTTATCAACCTTTACCAAATATATTTTACATTATATTTCCAAAAGATGAACCCCCTAGAAAAACAAAATAGCAAAGAAATATTCAATGATTTGATTCATTTCCAACTTCCTACGGAGGTCGCGAGCGCAAATGTATAAGTCGGCCGCCGTGAGATGGATAAGCGAGCTAATAAGAAGGGACTAAAGCTAGTCTAGGGGACACTATGCATTAAATGGTTAATATTTGTGAAAAACAGGGAAAAGCAATTAATGCTTCGGAAAACTCAACGAATAAAGGAGTTTCAGAATCAGAAACAAATAAGATGATGCATGACTGTTTCTAATTATCAGAAGCAGCTAACAGAACTGTTCTAAAAAGAAAAATCTTCTTATCTGCCAGAAAGTACGTTCTTGAATCAATCGAAAAGCAAAATTGAGGTTTCCTTAGAATATCTCTTTTCCAGTAAGCGCTCCTATTTCTCTTTGAACACCTCTTTTCCAGGAAGAGTGGCTATTTTTCTTAGATAGACCTATTTCTTCCAGGAAACGAGGTGGTTTCTCTTAGAACAATTCGTTTTTCCAAGAAGTCAGAAAATTAATAACTCGTAAAACAGCTCAATTTGCCAGGAAAACCGGGGATTTCTTAGGCAGTTCGTTTTGCCATGAAAACCAAATTTTATCATTTCTCTATAACAGCTCTATTTGCCAGGACAGGACTGACTGTTTCCTAGAACAATTCCGTTGGCTGAGTTCGAATTATATTGTAAATATAAACTTGTGTCCATGTTTAAACAATTTCAAACGGAAAGAGAAAAAAACACAAGAAGGAATTTAGTTACGTATCACTATTACTTGCGAACTAGAGCAAAATATTTTCATGTCATTATTCGCCAACTTGGTACCAAGTGCTTTTTCTTTTCGATATGAAGATGGCTCCATAATCGTCATCAAAGGGCTTTGGCACGAACTTGATTTTTTTTGGTAATTATAGTCTATTCACTTGACTGTTTCAAAGAAATTCCACACGAGTCTTAACAAATAAACGTGAAGAGCAATAACACGGCATCGCTTTAGTTAACCACATGTCTGAGTGCAGGAAGCGACATATTTCTTTTATTTGAAGACATATTCAATAGTCCTATTGCTTGTGCTATCAGCACACGCTGTGTTTTGAACGTGTTTCATAAAAAAATAGAATAACAATGGAGGTTGTTATTTTTTCTCGTTTTATTTTAAACTAGGTTTCATTTACGTCACTGAATAACGTAATAACGTATTGGTCGCGGATTTTTCTTGACGCTGTGTCGGCCTGCTGGACCACCTTGAGCGCAAAACCTATCCAGGTGTTTACTGGAAGAACGTTTCCATAATGTCGGGTTCTCGCATTTTACGAAATCGGCTTCAGGGTATCTGATACTTTCTATTTTTCTTAAATTCTTTTCTTTCCGTCAAATATTCTTGAATGGTTAGACTAGCTATTAGTCCTTTTATGCATAAGCATACCTCCTGGTTATATTAAACTTCCCAATTGAAACCTTTATAATTTTATGAGAAACCAGGGGGTCTTTTAAATTTTTACCAAAAGAAAAATAACAAATAAATTATTTGAATCTTTTCCGGGGGACATTATATATTAAATCTGAAATTATATATTTTCTCTCCTTTTTCCGAACGTGACTCCTTCCGGTTACCTTAAAAACTAGATCCTATATAGTCCATTTGGTGCGCAATCTCCCACTGACTATAGAAGGGAAATTTCTAGGGCTAACTTTAAAAAGACACCGCCGCCGGTTAGACATAATCTCTGAAAGTTTTACAAATATACGTTCATGATTGATGCAGTTCTGATAATATTATTCAATTGCATCCGTTTCAACATGTAAACAAACAAGAACACACAAGAAATAACGGAACGGTCTATAATACAGAACACTCAAATTCTCTCTGCCCATGAACCACAGGGGGTGGACCACAGGGGAATCCACCCACTTAATCTCACGACTGTTATTTCCTCTTTCATTTTTTAAATATTGATTCATAAGTTAACAAATATGTTTAATTTAAAAAAAAAAAAATTACTGCGGTTACAAATATGTAAAAAATTACTGCGGTTACAAATGAAGTTGAATTCCGATAACTCGAATTTGCGATAACTGAAACTCTCAGTCTCTCACAACGTTTTATTTTATAAATAAGTAAATCAGAGAGAATAATGTTCTGACAAGAATTTTAAACATGGTGCATATATGAGGAAAGATGTTAGGTACGTTGGCAGTTTTCGAACCAGACGAATAAAAATATATGTAGGCGGCGGATCAACCGTAACCAGCTGGTAAAATACTTGAAAATGTTTTCTTCAATGATCAATTCCCTCATAGTTGCCGATGGATCTCTTCTACTAGGCTCGTTTTAACTCGTTTTACCATCTCGTTTTAACTGATACATTAAGTATTTCTGATCTACAACGAGATCTGTGTCCAATCTTAGGGGAGGTGATTCACTTTACCCTGATTACAGCAGTAATGAACAACGACTTATAATTTCAACTGATGAAGTGTTGTTGATATGTTTTTACTGATTAAGAACTTTTTTTTAAATATCTTTTAAGAATATGAAATGACCAATGATCAGTAAAATTCATGGACCAAAAGTAGAAACTAAATAAATGTCTAAATAAAATAAAATTTAGCGTGTTAAAATCTCATAGTTACTAGTTCCAGGCCCTTAACCTTTTAATACATAAGCATACCCCCTGGTTATATTAAACTTCCCATTGGAAACCCTTATAGTTTTATGAGGAACAAGAGGGCCTTATCAGCTTTTACAAAATTTATTTTACATACTTTTTCCAATAATTACCCCCTGGAAAAAGCAAAACAGCCAATAAATGACCAATGAGTTGATTTCATTCCGGGGACACTATGCACTAAAAGGTTTTCAGATTCTTTGTCAGTCAAATAATTAAGAGGATACGTTTTTACCTTCTTCTGTAGCATTTCTTATTCCAAAATCCAAAACAAATTTTAAAATTAAGTATGGAGCTAGCGTGTCTCTATCAATACACCTTACACTTATTTTCTTACACATGTTTCTCATGGATGATCTTTTATATATTGTGAGTATTTATAGAGCATATTACAATCAAAGACTTTTAAAAATCCACGAATAGAAGGGAATAATAATAATAGTCGTCGTTATCATCCTCCTCCTCCTCCTCATTATTCTGTATAAGAACGAAAGTTGATTGTTGTTGCACAATGTTTATACGGTCAACCATGTTTGTTGGTTGTATTCATTAGTTAGTTGCCTGGCTTATAGTTAAGTAATTCGTAAACAGTAAGCAGATATCTGCTAGACTGATGTGTGTTAAAAAATAAGGTACCCTGTGATATAGATTTGTAAGTCGTTTAGTATCCTGGTGTGATTTAATTAAACAACAAAGAAAGGCGGGCAACTTTTACCAATAAAGCCGTCTTCCGGTACAAAAGGCCAAAGCAAGAAGCATAGAATCGAAGATAAGGACGATAGAAAGTATGTACAACGAGTAAAGTAGAAAAACATAGGCGGAGGAGACGACGTTTTGTCTGTTTGTAGTATTTACATCGGGAGACTCTAGGACATGCCAAGCGGACACCATCAATATCAGCTTCTAGTATCAATTTTATGGTTGTGAGGTTGCAAGAAGGACAAGTCTGAATCAATTGGTGTGTTGTTTGGGTGTATAACTTATATCTATAACTTTCCTTGCATAAGCTACGAAAACACGATTGCATTTCATCATTATCTATTCACATCAGAAACCGGAATGAAAACGAGGCTAGGAGATGAGAAGGGACATTCTGTAAGTGCGAGGGGATCGTTTACATTAAAAGGTTTTCATGTATACGTGGACACCGGAACACGCCATTACACACCTACGACCATAGGTGTGTAATGCACGCTCCTGTTCGCGCCTGGTAACAAGACTTCTAAAGATCACCGGACCGGTTTAGTATGGCTCTTTGTATAGTATGTCATAAGATGTGACAATATCTAAACGTGGCGTGCTTTTCATCGTTAGAGAAGATCATGTCCATCAGTCAAAGATATCTGAAGGAAATTCAAATTACAATCTGGAATTTATTTGAAAGATAAAATATTGATTATTAGTATCTCTCTTTATATTTACAGATATTTACATATGTACAGATATTTACATGTGTATTTACAGGCTACAATTAAGGTCATAAATAATTGGCACAACAAGGTATCAGATTAACCAAAATGAATAGGTCCATTTTGGTCCTTTTTGATGTCATAAGTCATAATGCAATGAAAACTTTAAAATAAGTACAATTTTCGACATCTTTCTTAAGAAAAATTAGTATTTGTGTTCCTACCAAATTTGCTCTTAACAGAGTCGTTCTTGATTTTTGGCACATTTAAGGAAAGTGTCATAACATGAAAGGGATGAAAAGTCCATATCTGGCAATAATTTTGACCATGATTGTAGATTTATGCCCTTTTTTAGTAATTATGTATGCTACTTATCTCGTGCCGACTCAGCAACATAACAATCTCAACTACAACAAAACATTGTCACATCAGTATACGTAGCCACAATTCTTGTATCACGTGAAGTCTCTATGGTTACTAATAAATCGTATATAATTATCTGAATAAACGGAGTTGTTACACAAACAAATATTTTTTCAGGTTGTTTATGAACAGCGAATATCGATAGTACATTGAAATCATGTTAATTTTCATACAAACGTGATGCATTTATATACTTATATGCATTATGAACGATTCTTGTTCCGCTCATTAAGAATAAAATAGCATCATTAGTTGTTTATTATGATGTAATGAGCAGTTAACGTAAATGCAACGAAGAGGGTAGGTGTGCTGATATTGCGCCAATACTGTAAAGGTTATGAATCATCAGAAACTTTCACATATTCTTTACATGAATCGCAGGGGATGTTTTGAACATTTTTAAAAAGCTGCCTTTTACTATAAAGGAGGGAACGCTTTTGAAAAAGGAAAGGGGTGGCCACGCCATCCTCCATACTAGTTACGCTCATGGGTCCTTCCTTCCCCTAGTTACGCGCCTGGGGAATTTGTTTCAAGAGCTCGCAAGGAAAAATAAAATTGACTGCAACAACAATCTTAAATGGTTATTTAATTTGCAACAACTAGATCGAAGAGTTGTTTCATGCTTATGAAACATATTATAAACCATAACTTTAAAAAACTTTAGCTGTTCGCTTATATAGCTATGGACAATCTAAATATTCGTTATGAATCTGGGAGCATTGCCATATATTTTTTACTTGTACATTGACGGCTCCTTAGATATCAAACAAGTTTAATCTCGCGTTGTGATTATTTACTGTCTGACTGACTGTGTCTTAGGATAATTCATAATTGATCGGGTAATATGTTTAATAATCTACGATGAATATTCACTGCGTTTTTACCGACTCTTTTTATATCCACTGTTTCACACATATAACGTCTGCAGAGAAGAGTGCAATTACACAAAATTAAAGAGTTGACATTTGGATATAACAGATGCTGAAAATTTAACGAAGTAAATTGACCCTAATTGAAATCTGTGTTGAGACAAATTCGTAACAATATTCGGAGGAACAAATCTCCCCAAACTGATCATAATGAAACTGATTCGTTGAAGAAATGCTTCTTTTGAAGTTCCAAGTTACAATTCTGTACACCATAATGTTTGGACAAAGTGCCAAAGATTCAAAAATCGTATTCCACAAGTTCTGCGAAAGTGTCCATTGATATAACCAGAGAAAAAATTAAACTTTTTCGATTTAACAACTGAAGATGCGCGGATCTTAGGAACTTTGGTACTGAAGTGGCCATGCCTGTTCAGAACGGTTAAGGTATTGGTCTCACTACCCTCCAAATTTGTGATGTCATAAAATGTGTAGACCAGTGACTCTTTCTGGAGTATTATAGAGAAAGTCTACCCTGTTGGATCAAAATGTAAAGTTAGCACTACCTTTAATGTAGATAATACACAAACTACTGATCAGAGTGTTATTGCGAATGAGTTCTGCAAATATTTCACATCAGTGGTACATACCTTGAAATCGAAAGCCTTCCTTATTTGCGACTTTGTATGGAAACAACACTCTCAAGTTGCCCCCAAAACAGGCCAAAAGTTTAGACTTAATCAAATTTCTGTTCACGAAGCCATGTAATACCTGAAATCATTGAAACGTAAAAGGTTTATTGGACTTGATAACATCCCGTTTTGGTTGCTAAAAGATTGCAAGGAAGTAATAGTAACATCGTCAATATGTCCTTCTCGACTTTGACTTATCCCACAGACTGGAAGCGTCCCAAGGTGATTCCAGTTTATAGATCCAGTTCCTGTGCAGATGTAAATAATTATCGACCAATTTCAGTTATTCCTGCTGTGTCAAAGATAATAGAAAATACTGTACATAAACAATTAACATCGCATTTAGAAGAAAATAACATCATTCACGAGAACCAATTTGGTTTTAGACGCCATCGATCAACTGAATTAGACGCCATCGATCAACTGAATTAGCTTTAACCTTGTTCGTTGTCTCTGTGACGTGAAAAGTTAATGAAGGTAAAATGGTTGGTCCTGTGTATTTAGACCTTACTAAGGACTTTGATATGCTCAGCCACACAGCAAACTAATTTACAATCTATCATATTTTGGAATATCTGGAGAAGAGTGTGAATGGTTTACTGACTATCTATTTAATAGATACCAGCAAGTCCAGTATAATAACAGCATGTCTACAGAGCAGCCTGTACATAGCGGTGTTCCTCGGGGTTCCATTTTAGGCCATGTGTTGTTCATCATGTTTTTTAATGATTTACTCACAGAAGTAAAACATTCCAAAGTGATCAAGTATGCTGACGATACAGTGCTTCATGTTGCTGGAAAGGACGTCTTCATAATTGAGTCTCGCTTCTCAGCTTTGAATGGTGTATATAGAATGAAACGATATTAAATCTTGGTAAAGGCAAAACTGAGGCCATGCTTTTTTGGGACATGGATACAACTTTCCACAATACCTAACAACTTGAATGTCACAAACGGTTATGAAACAATGAAAGTAAGAACATGATAGGCTTAAACAACAAAAAATAAAATTAAAACTAATTATCTTCTTTGAAAACAAAAGCTTCACGCGCTAACGCACCTAATTCTAAAGACAACTCAATACGCTTTGTTTGGCGCTCTATCCAGCTTCGCTTTATAACATCCTTGTTAGGAGTAATAATCGATCCAACCTTAAACATGAACTACACATACAAAAGGCAGCAGGACATCTACGTTTGCTATATAGCATTTGACAAATGTTAAATCAGCATGTATCAATAGCCATATTTCGTTCAATGATTCAACCAAAGTTGACCTATTGTGGTTTCTTGACTCTTCATCAAACTCAGAGTCAACGAAATAAACTTCTAGCATTCCACAATAGAGCTTGCATGATACTAAATATGAACTGTAAAAGCCCAGTAGTGTTACCTTCGAGCACAGATATTAATGCCATGAGAACATGTGAATTCGTAAGACGCTGTATTGACGGAAATGTGTACAGTAATTTTACAAACTACTTCCATAGAACTGAAAACACAAAAAGGACACGAAATAACAGATATTCCCTACGGTTGCTAAAAATACGGCTAGAATATGCTAGAGGTTCCCTCGCATACTCTGGAGCTATTTTGTACAATGGCTTACCATTACATTATTATTTTAATATTTTCTAATATTTTATTTTTCCAGGACTCACATTGATAACAGATGTTGTATATATTCTGAAGTGACTATCCTGGTAAAAAAATTCGACAAATAAATAAATAAATAAATAAATAAATAAATAAATAAATAAATAAATAAATAAATAAATAAATAAATAAATAAATAAATGATAAATAAAGTAAGGACAATTTGAATATTTTCCCGGAGAATCACACTGGCACGGGAAATCCTATGCGGTTTCCCACTAACACATAACCCTATTCTCGTACAATAGACACGTGAAGGGAAAAGGTGCCAAAACACGAATAAAGACAATAATTAATTGTCACGTGGTTTAGCTAATACACGCTTTTTTTCCTTTTTTTCTTCTAAGCGATCTGCTCTGAGAAGCTTTACAACCATGCACATTTCATAACACTGCACCACAGGAGCCCATTCGCATATTTCATTGCAGGTATCACTTGTGGTGTACACAAACATATATAAACATGATCTATGCAAAGAAATTTGCGAAGAGGTCATCCTCCGCAGTGTACCGTGGTCTCAAACTCGTAACCTCTAGATTGCAAGACCAACTTACTACCACAGTGCTTTAGTTCTACACACGATTTTAAAAACAAAAACCATTAGCTAGATTTTGGTTCAGATTCAGCGTTCTTTAATTTCTAAATCAGATTTGTTCTTAATTAATGTTTTTATTCATTCAAACTTGTCTTGTCTATTACAAGAAACTTGTCTTGTCTATTACAAGAAAGTTTTGCTTTGAATCAGTACGATTTTATTTTAAGATCGATTTTGATGGTATAGAAGTTATATTAGTTGATTAAAGAAAAAAAAGAAGACCATTTATTTGTTT
Source organism: Bythotiara depressa (assembly GCA_027564595.1). Taxonomy (NCBI): domain Eukaryota; kingdom Metazoa; phylum Cnidaria; class Hydrozoa; order Anthoathecata; family Bythotiaridae; genus Bythotiara; species Bythotiara depressa. The sequence continues at coordinate 2,222 of JANTOQ010224253.1, read as the reverse complement.
ATTCTTTCTAGGATTCATAGATCGCTGTCCTTATAAAGTGTTTCGAATAACAATCGTGTACACTTTCTGTGGTTTTGGAAGCTTCCAGCTGACATAGGACAGGAGTTGTTCGCCACATGTGCAAATTCACATATTGGACTAATAGCAATGCTTGTGGCAGTAACAACACACGAACATGACCTACAGATTATTGCTAAGAGGTCATGCTTTGGAAAAACGTTATGTTAATGAAAGGCTTTAATTTGTTATTAAATATTTAATGTATTTGATGTATTGTTACCCCAGAAAGGAATCAAATCGTTTATTTATATTTTTCCTTTCCCAGGGGGTCAATTATTGGAAATATAATATAAATAAATTTAGTATATGCTGATAAGAACCCCTGGTTCCTCATAACATTATAAAGGTTTCCAATGGGAAGTTTAATATAACCAGGAGGTATGTTTATGTATTAAAAGGGTTAAACATTTGTGGTTAGCAAACTTTAAACGCACGCCACGTAATTACCGATTGCCATATGGTTGAAATATCGTTATTATTTTTCAGTCTGCTGTAAAACCACTCTTCTGTAATGTGGTGTGTAGATTGCAACGAATCTTTTTGTATCTATGATAACGAAAACCACTCATTATATTAATTATCCGGTATTATAATCAAACTGTTTTCAGGACATAAGTTAAATTTAGAAAAAAACGTTATCGATATAAGTAGACTTTTGACTCGCCTCAAGTTTCATAACTATTTCCCAATAAGAGCGATTTAATGGGTTAATTTTCGTAGATGGTTAATGGGAAACACAATATCAACCTTCTTAACAAAGTAAACAGGAAGTGGAGTAAAGCCGAATTGCCACTTAAAATAAATTCCACGCGGAATAAAAATAAAACGCAATAAAGTTGAAGTCTAATTCAACTTTCTGAAAATCTGTTCCTTAAATTTTTTTTCTACGCTTCTGATTAGACGAGAGCCGTTCCGCGTGGAATTTTTTCTCTAACATCAGTGAGTGGAAATACGGCTAAACGTTCCTTTAGGTAGTTTAACAGGCGAAATTAGCATTGCTGCCATCTTTAACTTTGTTTTCCCGTCATTTACAGCTGATTCACTCATAAGGGGACAGCTTTTATTTGTAACGCATTCCGGATTCGTTTTTTGCAATATAGAAGAATATTGGTGTTTACAAGAAATTACCAAACATTTTACAGTACGTCTGTGAAACGTCATCAAGAATTTACGAGAGGGGGCCCAACGACCCTTCCCAGTTATATAATGAGCAAAAAACCAGTTTCGGTAGGGATAACAAAAACTAGAATCCTGTCGGCTTGAAGATTTCCGCAATCACACAAACTATGGAATAAAACAAAGAGAAGGCTTTATAACCAATTTTGTAAAAATATGTATTGAAGAATAACGTTAATACACGTTTTGTCTCCAATATGTCCTAGAACATTAAAAAATGTTATAAACTAGACCCAGTGGTCACCACTGCGGAATATGAGCATGCTGGTTTAGTCCCTGTTCGTTGTTAAGTAATGAAATGGCGAGTAGTACACGTACTGAACCGACATGCTCACTGTGTTTTAAAATAATATTTATACAGACAGTAAAATGTTTTTTCTTGACTGCTGCTATGTGTGTGGAAACCAGTCATGTGGAAAAAACGCTATGTAAAAATATTTTTTCGAAAACGTGCTATTGTTAATCAAGCCAATCGGATTGCTTTCCGGAAAATTACGTCAAAGCAAACCAACCACATTGAGCATTTACCGGTCAAAGCGCATTGGAAAGCACTGTGACGAGGCTAAAGTTTCTTGACGAAACACTCATTTTTAAAGATTTTCCGCAGGGCGGGAATCAATAATGCAAACAAATGTTGCGTAAGGCTGATTTCTACTTGACATTTCTTTCGTGTTAGTTTTGGAATTGGGTCTGATTTTCTTTTTTCTGAGTTTTCTTCTTCATTACGTAAAGCAGGCCATTAGACAAGGTTGAAAGTTAATTCACCTGTCCTATTGTAAAGTGAATACAGGATGAAATATATTTGATTGTAAGAAAATATTTAATGAAAAGAATATAAATAAATGGCGTTTGAAATTATTATTAACAGCACGTGTAAAACAAAAAGATCAGTAATAATAACATAATTATTCTTAAAAATGCATTCCGTAAAGTGCACCACGCCCTGATTCCAGAAGGTTTGCGTTATTTTTTATTTTTTATTTTTT
>JANTOQ010224142.1:0-13772 GCA_027564595.1 Bythotiara depressa | reverse complement strand
ATTTTTGGATTTATATTGTATTTAATTAAATATCATACAGTAAATGTGGTACTAATTAAGGTACTCTGCTACCTTAAGTAAGTAAATGGTACAGATGTAGAAACGCTACCTCTCTATTCTCTCGATGAAAGATATGCATTCGTAAAAGTATGTGTCAACTATGTGTTCGTTGAAGGGTAAAGGTATTGGATTGATCAATCTAAAAAATGCCCTTCCAAGAATAACATTGAGATAATTATTACAATGGATAGCACCTCATCAGCAAATATTTACGATTCCATAGCCTTTACAACCTTTATATCTCCACCTGGCATGTTTTGGGGGATGGTGCAAAATTACAATGAATTTCGTCTCAGTCTATACATAACAATTATTTTTCAAGGTTGCAAGAAAGGAACGGCTGATGAAATTTCTTAAACGATTGTTGATATACAATCAGAAATCAAAATATCAGGGAAAAGGTGAGCAATGACGACGATAAATACAAACAGATATGTGATAAATATAGGGTGGAGTGTAATTTGCTACATCATTCCTCATTTTGTGTAACGAGATTGCATAGAAACATTTTACAGATTATATAGATATTTTGATGACCAAGCCTCGTCCAACAGGAGATTGAAACCGATCCACGTAGACTAGGACCTTGTCTTTATTTAAGAGTCACCCAGGCTGAGAACATGTTTAACGTCAAGTGGAATAATAATGCCTCGACCAACTCTATAAACTGCAAATACTAATTATGACCTGGATAATCCCCATCGATGTTCAACACCTGCAGAAGAACCTGACTGAGTTTCATCCAATCAAACTTAGGTATATACAAGCATACATAAATACAGGCCCTATCAGCATTCAGCAGTGGCCGTTGCTCCGTGGCTCAGTGGTTACGGAAATCTGTGCAAACTTAATATCAAATGATAGATTAGAGGTTCAAATCACGCCAAAGCCGATTTTGTTCTCATTCTTTATTTGTTATTCTATTTCGCATATGCACACAGATTTCATGAATAACAATTTCAACATGTCATACAGCATACAATCACCAAACTGTCTGTCAGGACTTCCTTTTGTAATTTTGTTAATGAAGGTACCTAAATTCTGTTTGGCTAGCCAGAATGTTTTGACTTTTTTCTGGGTGTCTAATCTGCTGAATAAGTATGTTTACCTTAAAATGGTAAAATAAAAATTTAAAAAAAATCTTCTTCGATTTGTTAATCGTCTGAAATTAGCGATAAATCACTCTACACGATACCCACGATACCTCATCCCTTAAAGCAAGAAGGTTAAAAAAAGAAGGAGTTACAACTCTTATTGAGGCTGTAGAAATAATAATGTTGGTAGGTGACACCATATGAAATAATTATGTTCATTTTTTTAAATCTCGCTGTTTAATAAATAATTGTGAATAATTTAAAAAAATGTCTTTGTGATACAATCGAAATTACTATTTTCGTTCACGTGTTTTCACAAATAAACACATGACTGAAAAATATCTGAAATAAAGTTTTCTTCGTAAAAATTAATAACCTTCCAGATATTTTAATAAAATAAATTAAAATCGTTCCCCATCGTAACATATTATTTGTATTTTAAAAAATCTGTTGCTACTAATGCAATCGTATATTTAGCTATATTTATAGATATTAGCACGATTACAGCGCAATGAAATCAAGTCAAAACGTTTTATGCGATATAGAAGTAAAGCTAACAATCGTGAAATGAAACCTGTGCACCACAGAAAGTATTTGAGTCTCAATTTGTCTCTGTGACTAGCCTGGACCTTCTTTTTATGTCTTGTGATTATTATATTGCGAGACTCCTAGAATTTGTTATAGAGTATATTTCTCTTTGTTAGAGCAATACAATGAAAACCAGGAATAAGACAATATATTTTTAAAATCAGATAATTTTCAACTCATGACGACAACCATGTAAATTATGATATTCCTTCAGCTCTTGTTAGTGAATTCCAGACCCTTTTGTTACATGGTTTATTTGTAAAAACATGTTTATATGTTAATTAGCGAGTTCAGTATAAATTGAAACATTCTCACTGACAAACCTGAAATTAGAAACAGGACTTATTTTGACATGATTAAAAAATGTGAGAAAAAACTACACCCACACAGGCAACACAAATATGGAATCAATAACCACTTGATATATATTATAGATCATATACTGTCCGACTTCTCACTTAAAAACTTCGGGAAAGTTTGTATTTAATATTAGTCAGTTCTCATTCCATTTTTCTTTCACCCATTAATTTAGAGTTCATAGCATTTTAATGAATTACCATACAAAGTGTCGTCACATCATCTTTGATCCCATAAAGCTTTTTCACAGATTCCACAAATGATTTGACTAAAATTAAGTAAACAGAAAACATGTTTAAAGATTTACAATATATATATATTAACCCTAATATATGTATTTGACACTACTCTCAGATTGGGAAAATATGAAATAGCTTTTAGACACTTTTAGACACACACTTTTAAATACATTACGTATGATTAAATTAAATTAACTTTTAACTAACTTATATTTTGCTATCATAATATCAGACAGTGGTAAGACAGTGGTAAAATATAATCTTAAGACTAGATCAAGAACTAGACATTCAAGAACAATGAACATCAAGAACATTGAACATCAAGCTCACGCATAACATTCTACTTAACCCTTTAATGCATAGCGTCCCTGAAAAGGAATAAAATCATTAGTGATATCTTTACTATTTTGTTTTTCCAGGGGGTTAATTTGAGGAATTGTAATGAAAAACAAATTTAATAAAAGCTGATAAGACCCCCTGATTCCTCACAAAATTATAAAGGTTTTCATTGGGAAGTTTCATACAACCAGGAGGCATGCTTAAATACATTAAAGGTTTATTGTAAATCAGGTGTTATTACTAGCTTAGGATCTAAACACTCACCTTCTTATTTCTTTTTTGACAGATGGAAATTTATGGTAGTAAATAAAACGTTCCCAAACAATTTGAATTTGAATCTTGTTAGAATATCTAGTGTGTACTGCCTGACTATGAAATTAGTGTTTAGACATCAGGCATGGAATTAGTGATACCTGGCATCAAAGCCTTCTATGTCAGATATATATGTGGTTGCATTAGACTGTCACTCCTGTCTGGCAAGTTTAAATATTTTTTAGAGTGTTACATGTGTAAAATATTGAGCACTAACTGTTGTAAGAAAATAAAGTGGCAGAGAGGAGTGCACAATAGAAGTGGCGTAAAGTACATATGTATATATATAATAGAAGTCATATTTGTGTGTCGCTAGTACACTTCTTAATTTCAAGGAGGTGCTACGAGCAATGTTCTGACTCCATTAAGGCTGTAATTTGTATACAGTACAAATTCCTCTGTGTATTTTAGCTACTATATAAGTATTATCAGGCAAAAAAGATCAAAACGTTTAAACCCACGCTCTTTTAACCCTATTAGCCCTGGGATGTTTGGACCCTTATCACCCAGCGGGTGGGGGGGGGGGTGGAGGGGGGCATAAAGTGCCCTCGGCCTATAAATCCTAAACTACTGGTCCTAATTACATGAAACATGGTAAACTTATAGAACAACTCAATAGAAACACAATGATATAATAATATTTACTTTAAGAAGTCGTCATCAGTACCTGTTATGACATCATTTATAACAATAAAGTCGGATCTTTTGGTGAAATTTGTAGGAAACAAATTGTTTTAAACACAAGTCCTTCAAGGAATTTAATCGTACTACAAAATATGTACAAAATAGATAGTTAATTTCCTCCAGGCTTCTTTCTTTATACTAAATTATAAGTTAGCTAGCTACCTTTTAAAATACTAGCTAACTTTCTTTATTTAATAGAATCGTGGTTCTTTTACTTTACCAACAGCCAGAATTAAAATTTAGAATTAGGTATTCCATTCGTTTCAAGAGTAAAAGGGCTGTTGATAAATCATTGTTAAGTCCCTGGAAGCGTTGATTTAGGATCGGCATAAGTATGACAAATATGGCTTCTTCCTGCTCCACTTTTACCTTTCATCTCATAAATCAGGATATCCTTCTCTCCTAGCCTTGAAAACATAATTAAAAATTCGTTTAAACTTTCCTTTACTTACATTATTAAAAATTAGTTTAAATTTCCTGTACTTACCAGGGAACAGTTATCTTCGTCAGTAAGTTTGCATATTTTAATTGTTTTGAATCTCCTAAAACCTCTACCACACAATAAACTTTCAACATTTTTTATATCTTCTCCACTCTGGTGATGAAAACCTCGTGAAAGGACATTGGACCCTTATCCAATCTTCTAATCTCGAATATGTTTTTCTACTGAATTTATAACAGATTTATAGAAATCAAAATTGTCGGCAAAATCTACAAACTCGTTGTCGGTACACGATAATCCAGTGAACTGCGTTCACGCGTCTAACACCATTGAAAAACGAAACAATGTAAAATTGAATAGAACGCATGGCGCGTTTTTCAACCTCATTGCTTAAAGGGTAACAACTTAGAACTATAAAGGTGGGCTTCTACCAGGAAACTCTTCTTGTAGCAGGTACGTAATGTTTCTTTAAAAGAAAAAATATGCTGTGGAAAGAGTGTCCCTTCAGCATGCTAAAATATTGTGTCACCTGTTGACATAACATTATAGAGCTTCAGGTTTATACCAAACGATTGGTATAAATTTTTTATTCTTAAAACATTTTGTATTGTGATTGAGGATTAATTACCTGAAAATTACCTGTAAATATCACTTGAACAGAGATATTGATTCATTTTAAACGATAAGAAGTCAATTTTAAAGACATATATGTACATATATGTATATACTACGTAGGGCTGGTGTTGAAATAAAAATAAGTTAGTAAGTATGGATACTTTTAATGCTACTTTTCAACATAGCAATACGTACTTAAATACGTTTTATACACTTTTATTTTTAAAACTCAGTGGTTGAGAAAAATATTGACACATTCTCCTTTTTCATCTCCTTTTTAAGCACGCCTAACCTCGTCCCCAGGACCTCTTTCTCTCATTGATATCGGAAGGCGAGATTTCCGATAGCAAAAAGAGAAAGATGCCCTGCGGACGAGGTTGAAGTCGTATTTTAAATTATAACTTTCTAAACCTGGTATGTGTATATTTATGCGTAAATATCTACTAACCTTTGCCTGATATCGAAGTCGGAGCTCAGCGACGATATTAGAATAGGCATTTTATCATACCTACTGGCAGCCACAGCTTTACCCGTATTCTTAATGGATTTATGTTATTTTTTTCTTTTTGCGACATATCTTCGTCTAGCGAAGACATATCTCTATCTTTTCTTACGGCCACAATTTCCGTTATTATTATATTGTGCGCGAGACAACTTCGACATTAAAAACGAGATCAAATAAAGAGTAAGAAAAGAAAAGAGTTAAGTTTACTAGGCTAATCTTCATCCACTACATACGCATAGACGTAACATGTGGAAAGATTCCCAAAATGTTATGCAAAAGAACAATTATGTACCTGCGTTACAAGAAAAGTTTATATGGAAGTCCGCCTTAATAAAGTTTATTGAAGTGATTAAGTGAAACAGTTAAATAATAAAATATACATATGCTTTTAGCTTATTCGTGTGCTTATGATTTTAATACTTTAATGCATTACCTCCTGATTATATCGAATCTCTCCGTGGAAACCAATATAATTTTATCAAAAACTAGGTGGTCATATCAGCTTTTACCAAATTAACTTGACATTATACTTTCAATAACTAACTTCCTGTAAAAGGCAAAATAGCCAGATAATGACCAATGATTTTATTTCCTTTCTGCGGATACTATTCATTTCTTCAACAATGTTGTTTTCCACAATGTAATACCACTACTTAACACACCAACATGCGTAACACGTTCAACAAATATAAAAACACTAGTAACACATGGAGCTATTTTTATTGTTTAACATCAAGGAGGTGATATATCCAATCCTCAATCTGAAATGGAGGTGGTTTTTTTGTTTGTTTTTATTATATTATATATAATATAATACAAAATATCATTTCTCTACATGCACTGAATGTGAACAATATACATCACATCTTATTTGTTACATCTATCGTATTACAGGCAATGGTTTCTGGTGATATCACCGTGGTGCCTTGCAGAGACCATTGCCTATATTTCAGTCTCGTGTTGTCCTGTTTTTCTTAGTACATGTCGCTGTATTTTTTTTTTTTTTACGTTTATTTTGTTTTTTATCTCTAAGTTTCTTATTGTAGTAATTTTTTTATACTCGAATAGAAAAACCAAAAGAAAAACAACCTCCATTTCAGATTGAGGATTGAATATGATACCTCCTTGATGTTAAACAATCACACTAGCTCCATGTGTTACTAGTGTTTTTAAATTTGTTGAACGTGTTACGCATGTTCGTGTGTTAAGTAATGGTATTACATTGTGGAAAACAACATTGTTGAAGAAATGAATAGTATCCCCAGAAAGGAATAAAATCATTGGTCATTATCTGGCTATTTTACCTTTTACAGAAGGTTAGTTATTGAAAATATAATGTCAAATTAATTTGGTAAAAGCTGATATGACCCCCTAGTTTTTGATAAAATTATTTAGGTTTCCAAGGAGAGATTCAATATAATCAGGAGGTAATGCATTAAAGTATTAAAATCATCAGCAAATGAATAAGCTAAAAGCATATATATATATTTTATTATTTAACTGTTTTACTCAATCACTTCAACAAACATGTTTATTAAGGCGGGCATCAACATAAACCTTTCTTGTAACGCAGGTACATAATTTTTATTTTGTGTAACATTTTGGGAATCTTTCCACACGTTACGTACAAATTTTGAAAATGAATTCCATGCTGCCTATGCGTATGTGGTGGATGAAGATTAGCCTAGTAAACTTAACTCTTTTCTTTTCTTACACCTTAATTAATCTCGCTTTTAATGTTGAAATTGTCTCGGGCAGAATATAATAATAACGGAAATTGTTGCCGTAAGAAAAGATAGAGATGTCTTCGCTAGACGAAGATATGTCGGAAAAAGAAAAAGGAAAATAAATCCACTAAGAATACAGGTAGAGCTGTGGCTGCAGTAGATATGAACAAATGCCTACTCAAATATCTTCGCTGAGCTCCGACTTCGAGATCAGGCAAAGTTTTCGGAGATATTTAAGCATATATATAGACATACCAGGTTAAGAAAATTCCATTTAAAATACAACTTCAACCTCGTCTTTCTCTTTTTGCTATCGGAAATCTCGCCTTCCGATATCAAAAAGAGAAAGAGTCCCAGAGGACGAGGTTAGGCTTGCTTAAAAAGGATATAAAAAGGAGAATATCAATATTTTTCTGAACAACTTAGTTTTAAAAATAAAAGTGTATAAAATGTATTAAAGTACGTATTGCTATGTTGAAGTAGTATTAAAAGTATCCATACTTATTAATTTATTTTTATTTTCAACACGAATCCTACATGTTATATACATCTATGTACATATATGTCTTTAAAATCGACTTGTTATCGTTTAAAATGAATCAATATCTCTGTCCAAGTGGTGTTTACAGGTACATTTTCAGGCATTTAATTCTCAATCACAATACAAAATATTTTAAGAAGAAATTTTTTATTCCAACCGTTTGGTATTAATCTGAAGCACTAAAATGTTATGTCAACAGAGAACATAATATTTTAGCATGCTGAAGGGACACTCCTTCCACTGCATATTTTTCTTCTAAAGAAACATTGCGTACACTGCTACAAGAAAAGTTTCCTGGTGGAAGCCCTCCTTTATAGTTCTAAATTGTTACACATTAAGCAATGAGGTTGATAAAAATGTGCCATGTGGTCTATTCAATTTTACATTGATTCCTATTTCAATGTTGTTAGACGCGTGTAACGCAGTTCACTGGATTATCATGTACCGACAACGAGTTTGTAGATTTTTCCGAAAATTTAGATTTCCATAAATCTGTTATAAATTGAGTAGAAAATCATATTCGAGATTAGAACATTCGTTAAGGGTACATTGTCCTTTCACGAGGTTTTCAACAGCAGAGTGCAGAACATATAAAAAAAGTTGAAAGTTTAGTGTGTGGTAGAGGTTTCAGAGATTCAAAACATGTGTGTGATTTAAAAAGCACGTGAAAATGCAACTTATTACCGACCTCGAATGCAGGGTCGCTTTTTCTCTGATATTTACTTCCGATATCAAAGATAAAAAGAGACTCGGGGTAGGAGGTTGGTTATCGCGTGACAGCATTGTTATGAAAACATTTTTTGAAACGACGACGAACACGATTTTCATCTCGATTTCACATCAGTAAGTAATCCTCGCATGTCTCAACCGTCTATAATGCCTCGAATGCATCGATATCTGGATCGATACCTTCGGTAGAAAGAAATTTACGGTGAAATTGGGCAAATGGTGAGTGTTTGCTTACACAAAAAATCCTAAATACACACATCTTTGACAGATATCACGTAAAAACCTAATGTCCCCTAAACCTCATAATATTCATTGACTTTATTTTTCTAACTACAAGATATGTACAATCAGCTTTCTATTGGCGATGACTGATTCTTAGTATATAGTAGGTTTTAAATGTTCTTCTAAGAAACTTCTAAGAAATCACAGATCTTTTTCAACCAGATCTTCAGTTGCTGCATAAAGCTGGAGTAGTTCACATCCAGCACACTATTGCGAAATCTTTCACGGAGCATCGAGTTTATCACGACCGATTTAATATAATTATACGTCTCATAGCGTAGTAAAGACAGATAATTAACCTAAAAGAAAAAAATAGCAAGTTAGTTTTCAAACAGCATAAAACATTGAGAGAAATCAAGAAGGGTAAATTGAATTTACTTAATCTAAAAAATAGAAACACAAACTGTAAAAGCAAGAACAGTCAATACAATACAACAGTCAATACAAATTACGGAAAATCATGGAAATAAAATTTGCAACCCTCTGAATCCAAATAATTTCACGTCAGCCCGTAAATACTTTCCTAAACCGGCCATAGGGCGGTGAAATGTTGTTGAGCTAGATATAAGTTTAGGTCGGCAAAGCCGTCCTTAGGGCTGTGCGGCTAGGGAAATTTGAAATGAAAATTTCCCTATGTAGCTAAATAATAGTAAAACTGTGTTTTGATTAAGGAAATGATTTTTCAAGCTATGCTATATGAAATCGCTGTAAAACTGTGTTTTGATGAATGAAATATTTATTTTTGGACAAGGTATTAAGTAACTACGACCAAGCAACAAAATAAAATAACATCTTATGATATCAGGAAATAGATGCACACAAATTATGTTATTCGTATACATAATTCATTTTGTATCTTGCCTTTTAACCTAATATCTTTGCAACAAAGTTCTAAAAGGTATGAATTTGCTGGCATAAAGGTATATTTGTGACGGTTTTTTTTATTAAAACGTCAGAATAATATTAGACAAAAAGGACCTAAGTCTTTAACATATTGCGCTTTTTACGATTGCGAGTGTTATTTGTCTTTGGTCTTTATATTTAGTTCGATGCGCTCTGCTAGGTTGCGTTTACATAGTGGCTACAAAGATATGTAAGTAAACGTGTTATGATCTATGAGGTACGTGGGATCAAGTGAGCAAATTCTAACATGTATCAATATGAAGGAGCTCTTCTAAGGTAAGGATTAAGAAAAAAGGAGTGTGCACCTCTGAAACTTCTTGTGCCATTTCTAAATTCCCCTGCATTGATAAATATTTTCCATCAACAATAATGCTAGTGCCAATCAAGGTCAATATGTGTCAGTAAACTAACTAAAAACGGTTATTAAGTATTTGTCATTCTTGTGATACAATCGCCGGGGCATGGTCATCCTCGTTTCCAGGGACTTCTTTCCTTTGATAAGGCTAATAACGGAATATTTGATATCACCGTCCGATCTCAAAAAGAGATAGGTTTGGGGCATGGTGTAATTTTTTGCCTCGTCCACCACCTTACCAAGTAATCATGGTAAACAAGACCGCCATGATTTTTGAGAAAAAAAAAGTTAGGTAGAAATATTAACACCAAGTACCCTATTAACGAAGCGGCAAGGAACTATGGAACAGCGCATAATTTGTCGTGTGAACCTGTCAATATGCCTAATGTGACTTGACCCTTAATTACTTTTTGCTCACATTTACTGTTCTATGTTCTGTTGTTCGATTGTTCTATGTTCTACTGTTCTATGATCTGCTGTTTTATGTTCTATTGTTCTAGTGTTCTGTGTTCTACTGCTCCATGTTCTGTTGTTCTAGTGTTATTTTGTTCTAATGTTCTATTTTCTACTGTGCTACTACTATTCTACGTTCTGACGTTCTACTGTTCTATGATCTACTGTTCTAATGCTCTATGATATACTGTTCTATTGTTCTATATTCTACTACACTATAATGTACTGTTCTAATGTTCTATGTACTACTGTTCAAATATTCTATGATCTACTATTCCATGTTCTATGTGCTACGTTCTGCTGTTCTACTGTTCTATTGTTCTATGCTCCACTATTCTACTATTCTATGTTTGTTCCTTTGTTCTGTTGTTCTAACATTCTAACGTTCTATTGTTCTACTTATTCTGACAAAAAGGGCAAAAACCAAACAAATTAACAAAATATCAAGTAAATATCAGTATAAAAAATTAAAACACATTAAAATATACACAAAATCATTAAAATCCACATGATTATGTGCTCACTCTTCACTTTTAATTAAACTTGTTATTTTTCCCCATTGTTTAGTCCATAAAAATTGTCGTCTCGCTTTGTTCCGTTTGTTTCCCCTATTCAGCATAGCAAAGTCATTCAAATACATATTTTTGTAGCCACTATGTAAACGCCACCTAGCAGAGCGCATCGAACTAAACATAAAGACCAAACGCAAATAACACACGCAATCGTAAAAAGCGCAATATGTTAAAGACTTAGGTCCTTTTTGTTTAGTATTATTTTCTGACGTTATAATAAAACCTCCGCAAATTCATACCTTCAAGAATTGTGTTGCAAAGATATTAGGTTAAAAGGCAAGATACAAAATGAATTATGTATACGAATAACATAATATGTTTGCATCTGTTTCCTGATATCATCAGACGGTATTTTCTTTTGTTGCTTGGTCGTAGTTACTTAACATCTTGTCCAAAAATAAATATTTCGTACATCAAAACACAGTTTTACAGCGATTTCATATAGTTTATCTTGAACAAACATTTCCTTAAACAAAACACAGTTTTACTGTTATTTAGCTACATAAGTAAATTTTCATTTCAAATCTCCCTTGCCGCACAGCCCTAAGAACGGCTTTGCCGACCAAAAATTATATCTTGCTCAACAACATTTCACCTCCCTATGGCCGGTTTATGAAAGTATTTAAGTGCCGACGTGAAATTATTTGGATTCTTAGCGTTGCGAATTTGATTTCCCTGATTTTCCGTAATTTGTATTGACTGTTTATACTTCTTGCTTTTACAGTTTGTGTTTCTATTTTTTAGATTAAGTAAATTCAATTTACCCTTCTTGTTTTCTCTCAATGTTTTATGCTGTTTGAAATCTAACTTGCTATTTTCTTCATTTAGGTTAATTATCTGTCTTTACTACGCTATGAGACGTATAATTATATTAAATTGGTCGAGATAAACTCGATGCTCCGTGAAAGATTTCACAATAGTGTGCTGGATGTGAACTACTTAAGCTGCAAACGAAGATCTGGTTGAAAAAGATCTGTAATTTCTTAGAAGTTTACTGTAGTGATTATTATTCAAACAAGAGTATACAAGTGCTATACAAAAACCAAACATATACACGCAAATATATTGTTTGGGAAAAATCTGTTAAAAATGAAATTCTGGAAATAATAAATGAGACACATTTTTTGAACGGTTTTAAATTTGAAATCTTTTGATATTGGAAACGGCTAGAAGTTTTTTATGGGGATTTAAAATGCTTTAGACATGTATATTAGGGGGATCATAAAATTAAAGGGACATTTTTGTTTTTCCTTTAACCCTATTTTGTTTGTTTTTTGGGAGGGATTACCCCCAACCATAAAATTGTAGAAAACAAGAAATTGGCGCTGGATTTTATGAGAACGAAATTTAGTTTTACACATCTCCTGCCAGTTTTGGATCATACACAAGCCTAGGAAAAAATGAATGGGGGTTTTGTTGGGGACAGGTGATGGTTGCTTTTATTTATCCCAATATTATATTTCTATAAATGTAAATGGCCATAACTTCTGCTATACGTACTCAAATGACTTGAACTTTGGATATAAGTAAGATATAAAGTAGTAAAACATTTTGTCTCAGATAAGTAAAAATCCATCGTGATGACGTCACGTGACATCACGTGATGTATTTTCCCGTTTTTCAATAAAACATTTCTGAAAAAGTGCTGACGTCAGCAAAATTGAACATAGATGGGGAAGTAAAATTTCATTTTTCATAAAGAACAGCATTGTAGCTTTCATGATTCTACGATAATGTGTTCCGAAGTTATGCTTGTTCGAATATTGCTAATTGGATGAACTTGGAGGAAAAATATCCATATACAAGCTGAAAAATACGTCAATGGTCATAACTTCTTCAAACATAAGGCAATTCCCTTCATATTTGCACCATACGTCCAGTATAAGAGGTTACACGTTTTCCCAAATGTTTGTCAAAATTTGACGTGATGACGTCACGTGACGTTTCTTAACATTTTTGAACAAAAAACACAAAAAGTCATAAAAAACTGCTGACGTCAGCAAAAAGCGTCCTGTATGGATAAACCAAATTTAATTTTTCTGAAAGCGCATTTGCAATACCTATAATGTGGTGGGTCAAGCAGATTTTTTCCATTATTGGGTCACTTTTAATTTTAATTTTCGTGGAGGTGCTAATTTTCACCGATTTTTGCTGACGTCACTGGAAAAATGCTGACTGCAGAAAACAATTTGTCGCCACTGTATATAAGTGGCTCATTTCTGAAAAGTAGAAGGTTGTGGCTACTACCTTGAAACGTTATACGTTCGTAGCACCTTTAGTTAAAATTTTAAGGTGGGGGGGGGGGGTAAATTTATCCCCCCGCAAACCTTTTAACGTCCATCAAATAGCCCAACCAAAATAGGGTTAATTTTGAAATCACTTTTATAATTAAAGGGTACACCTTATTAGGACTTGCTTACACCTTTTAAAACCTACTATACTAAGAATCAGTCATCGCCAATAGAAAGCTAATTGTACAGATCTTGTAGTTAGAAAAATAAAGTCAATGAAAATTATGAGGTTTAGGGAACATTAGGTGTTTACGTGATATCTTTGTCAAAGATGTGTGTATTTAGATTTTTTTGTGTAAGCAAACTCTCACCATTTTCCCAATTTCACCGTAAATTTATTTCCACCAAAGGTATCGAACCACATATCGATGTCTAGGAGGCATTATAGACGGTTGGCACATGCGAGGATTACTTACTGATCTGAAATCGTGATGAAAACGTCCTACCACGGGTCTCTTTCTATCTTTGATATCGGAAGTAAATATCAGAGAAAAAGCAACCCCGCATGCGAGGTCGGTTATAAGTTGCATTTTCACGTGCTATTTAACCCTATTTTGGTTGGGGGGGTAAAATTACCCCCCAACCATAAAATTGTAGAAAACAGGAAATTTTTGCGGGTCGAAGGCCCGCGCTGGTTTTTATGTGAACTAAATTTAGTTTTACACATTTCCTGCAAGTTTGGGG
>JANTOQ010224031.1:0-13776 GCA_027564595.1 Bythotiara depressa | reverse complement strand
CAGGACACACATTTATAACAACATTTTTTATGGTTGAAGTGTAAATCCTGTATAAATATTCGTTATAAATAAATAAAATATAAATAAATAAATAAGTGTCAGGTTGAGAACTTTTAAAATCTTTTAATGTTGTTGCAACAGTGTCAAATCTACACAATATTTTTTCCAAAGCCGCATTTCAGCTTCTAGAGCTATTGTGTTTGGAAAATCATCTTCATAGCTAGAGCAAAAAATGAATATCCTTAGTCATAAGGAATATCATTTCATCCGGAACAATAATTTCATCCGGAACAATACTTAAACCATTGTATTATACAGTTATTGTTTGAGAATCGAATATGGTGTTTAATTCCTGAGAAAGATGATCAAGTAGTGGACTTTCTTAAAATAATCTCCGACACTGACTGCAGGGTGGTTGTCTAGATGTGTTTGCTTTCCCGCAGTTCTTGTTACTTTTTCGTCCACTAGCTAACAAAACAGCTTGCTGATACCACTTACTGTGATAGTAATCCACCTCAATTCTCGTAGCCATACATACACTTTTTAATGTTGTGATCATATTAATACAACCCATAATATCAATTTTTTTTAGACTACAAGAGCTTGGTTACATCATGAGTTAGATAAAAAACAATTCTAGTTATTACAAGAGATACAATAAAAGAAAAAGAAGAAACAAGTTTTAGAAAAGAAGAGGCCTTGACAGATGTGTTACAGTTACACTGGTTTTTCAAATTCGAACTAATTTCATCAAGAGTATGAAAAATGGCAACAAATAATTCTTCAAATGTGTCCATCCCTGTAATGCAATCCACCCACCTCGTTCTGCACACATCTTTTAATTTCATCTTCCTGGTTTCAGGACAGTATTGTAAAATATTTTTTCTAGAATTTGTTGCTGAGTTTGTGATAAGTTGAAAAAATAATTTTTATTTTATTTGTTCTAATACATTTTGAACAGGGGGAATATTACAAGACTTAGACACAGAAAAATTTAAACGATGGCTGTGGCAATGCATATAAAGAGCCTTTTTGATCAGCCTTTGTAAAAGAGATGCTAAACCATTAATATGACCAGCAACAGCTCCAGCTCCATTATAACCTTGACCTCGACAATCTTTAATATCTAAATTTCGACCATTTAGTGTGGACAACACAACCTTTCTTAGGTCTTCTCCAGACAGGTCCCACTTACAATGCATGAAACCTATAAAATATTCTCTGATGTTAGAATTATTATCGACAAATCTCAACACCAGTGACATTTTTTCCTTGTTGGATGAATCTGCTGCTTTATCAACAATGATTGAATAAAATTTATTAGTTTGACCTCGTCAATAATGGTGTCAGAAATTACATTTCCACAACATTTAATTTACTCATTTTGGGAAGTTTTGGAAATGTATGAAGCATTCTTGGAACAATTTTTAAGGTGCTCCTTGAGAACAACATTGCCTGCCCTTACACGAAAATTCAAAAGTTCAATGAAGTTGCCAACACCACCTTTAGAATAACTGCCCATATTTGGGTAATATTTCGCATAATCTCTGCCCTATAAATGATAAATTTAAATAACCACCAAGTTTAATTGTGTCTATAGTTGGACACAACTTCTTTCTATTCTCTATGAGACAAGTAAACGGAATGAAGGCCAGTGATTTTGCTTTCTTGGTGGCGTTTAAAGGCAAGATATGCATCAGGCCAATGCTAAAACGGTTCAGAAAATAACTTTTTCATTTTATTTTTCTTAGCAGGAAACTTATCACCAAATAACACACAGGAAATACAAAAAACACCATCTGTATGAGGTGAATAGCACAGCCAACGGAAACTTTTTAACCATTCCAAACGAAATGTTCTTGCATTTCTTTTTGGAAAAATGAAAGATTTGATCAGGAGTAAACACATGTTTTATTAAATTATGAATGGCAGAATCATTTTTAGCAACACTTTCAACTTTTGTTCTGTAAAAAGCTATGTCATAATCATTTTTCAAAATAGTTTCAGAAATACTATGTGGAATTTTTGGCCCTGTGTCAGAAGACATACTTGAAAGTGTGACTTCCATTACAACCAGTGCAATGATAGGTGGCTTGACATCAAAGATTTGTTTACTATTATTAATTTTCCTTTTAGTTCCAATATCTTGAAAAATTAATGGAATAAAATGATTTGGCGTAAAAACATTTTCCAACGTTCCCTGGAAACAAAATAAAATACTTATATCAGGAACATTTGTACAGAACAATTTCAATTTTTCCATTAAACAATAACTTGTATTTCTCATTTCCACACTCAGGGTAATGTGAAAAGATGTTTGCTGACACAACAGAAGAAAGAGCAAGCATACACAAAAAACTAGACCACCTTTTATCCCGACAATTTAAGATTGCTTCATTCTTGACTATGTCTTCAGGAGACATGCAAGACTCTGAGCTTTCAAAAGAAGAGACACATGAAACACATTTTTTAATGAGGTAGAAATTTTATCCTTGTGATTTCTAAATGCAGAAATTAAAAATGGATGCTTAGAATAAAATTTAGAATACAAAAATAACTCAAATGAAGCCGTAGTTCCTCCATTAAACTATTATTGCCAACCAAAAATGTTGATGCTGAACTATACAAGCAGTTGCCAGATGCTTCAGATCTATTGAGATAACTTACTTATTAAAATAACAATTTAGCTAGCTAGCTAAGCTACAAAAAACATTGTTTACAATTCTACTCAACTTTTAAAACATAACATAACTTACAACAATATAATGACTAACTTTAAAGAGATAACAGTCTTTGCTTTCTTCAAGCTCTCTTGGATATACAGTTCAGTACCAAAATCTCGACATAGAGATTTATCCAACAAAGTAAAATGTTCCCCAGATGACAGGAAACGTGTGGAATTAACCTTGTTGCAAAACTGTTTTTGGAGACCGTCTAAATACTTCTCATCTTTGTATTCTAAAGCTTGAAACACTCCCTGAAACAAAACATCAACAACCTCCTCTGAAGAAGCCATGTTGCGAAAAGACAGAAAACTTGACTCAGGTATTTGATGAAATGCCAAGTTTCAGAAAACAATACCTTCTCGTAATGATTTATCCAATCAGAAAATGCCAATGATCATGAGGGATATTGTTCTTACTGCAAAACCATCCAATAAAAAAATACCAATGTTTAGGAAGGGTATTGTTCTTACTACAAACCCGGCAAACCAATCATATTCCACAAGACGTCATGCTACAACCAATCATAATTGCTGAAATGCTCACAAACCCAGCAAGAATTTGCCGAGGTAGGAAGAGCATGGCTGCACAACTTATGAATAGATAAATTTGATTAAGTTTTGACTTAACAAGTGCACTCAAGACTAATTTATGATTATCAGAACTATTTCAGGGAAATTGGTAATCGAGCGCCTCCTTTCTGCTTACGGAAAGACGGTAGAATGCCTGGGAACGATATTGGACACTTTAGATGTTTGGGAAAAGATGCATCATATCAAAACAAAAGCAATACATTTTATAATAAAATAAATTTATTATAGAGAATGAATGACGTTCTCTTTTTTTTTTACTCTTTTTTTTTTTACCTTTGGTGATTGCCGAGGTTGTCTAATATTAAATCCATCCCTGCTCAATATGTGACTTGGTCACAACACAAAAAATATACAGTTGCTCAATAATGCAAAATTGGTTATAAAATTTATTTATGTGTCTGTTTATTATACTTGCTAGATAAATAATTTATTACCACTGTGTACTCTGTATGCAGATTGTTTGTTATGCAAGTAATTGGACTTGTAACTGTTAAATTATATATAAAATACTGACAATTTTATTCACCTTTAATTACTCACCTGTGTCTCTTTTTACTTTAAGCAGTGAAAATTAAACGATAATTTGCTGTTATAGATACGATCCCAATTCTGATGTGCCAATGGATATTGAGCATGAAAATGATAGAGTGTTGTTCATTAAGTCAGTAGCACAATTCATGGTAAGTGGCTTCTTTAAACTCCTTTAAACTTATTTCTTGTAGTACAGTTGCTGTGTTGATTTTATTGTTAATAGACCAGTTAAGGATACACATAATCTTCAGCATGGCATTGATGAAAATCATTAATATCTTTTCATAATATGTGTATTTGTCATAAAAGTATACAATGATTTGAAAAGCTTAATAAATGGCCTATCCAACTGTCATGATTATTAATTAATATTTTATTTAAAAGAAGAAAAAATGTTTAAACGCTTTTGCCTGTCAATATTCAAAGAGTGAAAAGGTTCAATGGCCTCATTATTTCTAGTTAAAAATTATATCATCTTAAAGCTCATGTTCTGAACTCCAAAATAGTGTTTCATTTTTTTTTTTTTTTTGGTTAATGGCGAGAAAATCAAGAAAACCTGGTTACTTAAAAAATGTTTGAAAAACTCACTCACCCCTCTATATTCATTCATATCTTGCTATCAAAACAATTAAAAGAAACAATTAGACACAGCTTTGTAGAGCAAAGATCACTGATTCTTACTATGCCAAAAGCAACTTTTTCCCTGTTTTCCCCTGTACCTTTTCACTCCTGTTTTCCCCTGTACCTTTTCACTCTTTAAAGTTAGTGAATAGCACTAATATATATTTCTGAGAAACAGTGTTTTAAAGTTTATTACGGGTGCATAATCTGAAAACAAAGAAATGATTAATATTGCAGCTGATTACGTCTCATGAAGTGCTTGTATAAGAAAGAAAAGGAAGGAATAAAATGTTCGTTACCATTAGTAACAGTTAGTACAAACGTTAGAAAGATTAATCTCTCTTTGAAAACATTTATTGTTTATTACTGTAAGTACTTTCAGATTTCTGGTGGGAAATTTATATTTCTAATTTTAAATAAATATTCTACGTAAATAGCTTTAAATTATGTAAAATGTTCATTTTGGAAAATATACCGATTTAAAGGTTATGTATGTGTATTCTTAAAGAATTCATTTGAACAAAACAAATACGCCCTGGGAGTATTTATTAATTTATCTAAAGCTTTTGACACTGTGGACCATATTATTCTACTTAAACTTATGGGATAAAAAATAATAACCTACAGTGGTTCAAATGTTATTTACAACAAAGGAAACAATACATAAAATAATGAGATGAAAGAAATTATATGTGGTGTGCCACAAGGATCAATACTTGGACCCCTCCTATTTCTTATATATGTCAATGATTTAATCAAAGCTTCAAGATTTTTAGATCCTATTATGTTTCCTGATGATACTAATTTATTCTACTCCCACTCTAATATAAAAACTTTAGTTAAAACTATGAACATAGAACTAAGCAAATTTAAAATGTCTTAAGAGCATATATTTTTCAAACTTCAAAAACTTTATGAACAACAAAATCATGCTATTAGAATTATTTTATGATAAAGATAGAACAAATCCTTCCAGACCACTTCTTCTTCGATTTTTCAAACTTTAAACCTCATTTACAGAAGTAACAACAATTCCTCCCCCCATTACCTTTCAAAATAAATGTGCTAATATAACCCACAAATAACCACAAGGATTTCTAAACATAATCTCAATATTCTGAAAATAACCACTTGAACTTGAAATTTTGCTATATCATTTCGAGGACCATACATATGGAATGAATTCCGTGATGAAAAAATATGATATCATTTACAAAACTGTAAAAATAGCATAAACGTCTTCAAAACAACAATGAGTTAGATTAGTATTTTTAAAAGAACCCCCTTATTTTGTTGTATAAATTAAGACAAGTTTTGTTATTGTAAATATTAACATGTGTAATGGTGCTTGGTGATAAGACTACTCAAGTCTTTTACTTTATAGTTTTGTAAATAATGATATTTGTTAGTTCAGTTATTTATATATCACAAACGACTTTTGTAAACAGTTCTTTTTAGCTTTTCTTAACTTGGCGAAATAAATACTGAAACTGAAAAAACCCTGAAAATATAATTTTATCAAACTAGGTTTTCAGATGTAGTTCAAAAATGGGACAACAGGTGTTTTAAAACAGAAGATTTCAACATTTATCACTACCACAAGCGTTGAAATAAATTTAACATCCCAACGGACAAAATGTCTGACAGTTCATTAAAGTCATTGGACATTTAGTAAAATCCATTGGACAAAAGTGTCCTAAAATGTTTCAAACAGGCTACAAAAAATTGTTCATTGACATGCCCAATAAATCAGATGTGCATATTTGACAGCATGCCCAATCGGGAACATAAAACATCTGGCACAAACTACATGCATTTCCGATTAGGTGCATGTTTAGAGCATTTATTATTTTACCATTGTAAAATAAGGCCCTGGCGTAATGAAGTAAATCCTAATAATACGTCAATGTGATGGATTACTCCATCCCATCATTAACTTGGTGTTGGGGGTCATTAACCAATTAATCTTAATAAGTAAGCGAGCCTATAATTTGAACTTATCATTTACTTGTGGCAGGGGCGGATCAAGGATTTTAAAAACCTTAGTCAAGAAAAGCAAAGCACCGAAGGTGCTTTTTTAACAGCTGGGTTTTTTAAAAATTTGACCTAATTTAGGACCCCAAAAATGTGTTTGATGACGTCATCAGCACAGTGATGATGTCATCAAAATAATTTTTTGACCAAAAGTTTTGTATTGCCCCCAAGTATTTATGTGCTAAGGCTGCTTCAGCCTAGGCTGAATAGGGTTAAATATTTTCTTGTACATGAAACGTTTCAATCTTGTTTACATTTATTACAGTGAAATGTAAGGACCATAAAAAGTCACTGGTGGTAGCTTTTCTAAGCTAGGAAGCTGAAGTAACGACCGTTAAAGTCACTCGTGATAGCTTTTCTACACTAGACAATTGTAGTACAGACCGTAAAACGTCACTCACGATAACTTTTCTAAGCTAGTAAACCATAGTAACGTCCATAAAAAGTCACTTGTGATAGATGTTTTACACTAGACAATCATAGTAATGACTGTAAAAAGTCACTTGTGACAGCTTTTTTATACATTTTGAAAACAATTACAAAAAGATGTATGAGGAGAGAACTCAGTCATCTTTTCAAAATTAAGAAAAGAAGGAATTATTGGATGGTGCAATTTTTGCTTATTAAGGTTGTAGAAAAATACTTGTACATTTATAAGCTATTCACTTTGACAAGAGTGAGGAAAAAATTTACAACAAGTTAATTCCACCGAGGGATAAATAAAATGTTGAGAACCAGGTTGAAAAGTGTTCTTTCATCTTTCGGGAGGTTGGATAAAGCTTCTTTTCTAAGAAATTTATAACTGACAGGTAATTTAGCACAATGACAGCCAGAAATTTTTGTTGTGTACTAACATGAATGCCTTATTTTATAGTCGTTATTTTTTTGTGTAAATAGTATTATTGATAAACAAAGTAAATAATTGTTTTTGAGGAGCAAAGTTTCACAGTCAAGGTTGTCAGAAGTTATTTGAGAATTAAGTTTCCCTCCGTTTCTCACTGTTTTTAACTCCCCTTTTTACTGTTTTCGACCCATGGAAAGGCCTTAACAGGAATTTTTAGTCTCTCTCATCTCTGTTTCTCACTTTTGTACTCCTGTTTTTGCTGTGTTCTACCAACCAAAGGCCATAGAAAGGAAAATATTGGCACCGTCTTTTGAAACATTTCATTTTTGCCTTAATGAAACATTTCATTTTTGCCTTAATGAAACATTTCATTTTGTATTCAATAAAATGTTTCAGTAGCACTAGTGAAACATTTCAAAGCTGTTTCAAGCAATTTTTCTACTGTTTTGAATAAAACGTTTCAAATTTAAAGATGAAACGTTTCATAATTTTACATGAAACGTTTCCTATTGTTTTATGAAATGTTACCTATTGTTCTATGAAATGTTTCAAAAGAGAGGATTTCTGCATAAATATTCAAGTTTAATAATATAATAATAATAATATATCTGGGGAGCTTATAACCAGGGACTTATATGCAGGATTCTACAGTAGTCTAAATTTCTAAGTTAAGTTAAGGATACTGTATACACTCGTTCTCAAAATCTTTATAAAAAATTGGTTTATACCATTCGAAAGATCTAGTGATATAACATTTATTTGAAATAAGAAATACAAATTTTAATTTGGAAAGGGGGGTTGTTTTATTTAACAAAAGGCATTATAAACAATATTAAAGATAACTAAATAGCACGTCCCGACCAAATTTCTTTTAATTTATGTACTATATACTTTTGTGTCATCATATTTATTAATTTTTTCTTCCAACTGATTTAAGAATTGTCCCATTAATTAAGGTGTGACTTTATTATTTTGAATAATAAAAGTATTAAAATGAGTATACTGGTCTTTTGTTAAATCATATGTAAATATATTTTGTTTTTAGTTAATCTACGAATGCAACATATAACGCATGTTTTCTAGGAACAAGAAATTTCATCAAGAGCTCCAAGTCCAGAGATTTTATTGTAACGAAATTGCTCTCATACCATACAGCCAAACCTAGGCTACAAAAGGGTGTCTCATTTTTTATTATTATCGTATTTCAATTTTTATTGACAGATATAGGTTTTTTCTGCAGAGAAATTACGTAGAAATAAATATTTTCGATTGTTTTTGTCATTATTCTTTAATGAAGTATTATTTTAAAAAACAGAGACACTGTTTTGTAAAAGAAAGAAAGACGCTTTGACCCATGTGTTTTTTATGGGACTTGGAGCTCATTTTACAGGAGTGACAAAAAAAAGCTCATAAGTTTTTTCTCTTTTCTAAAATAAATCCAGGAAAAATGAGTCATAACATTAGGTAGAGGAATGATACAGGATTTAGAAAATATATACTTTTATGCGAAAATTATTTGAGGAAAAGTAGATATCTTCATAATACTGAACATGTGTATACAGTATCCTTAAAAATTAGTTTATAAGTTAATGCTAGCTAATTTGAAAAGATGAAATTTTAAACATCTTGAATTGAGCTTTTATCTTTTTTACACATACTTTGAAGTAGATAAATAACATATAGGAATTCAGTTAATTAGCTAGCATTATTTTTTAACACCACATTTTCTCTCTCTATATTATGTATTCTTAAATCATTCTAAAAATCTTTGATGAACGATGCACGAACATTGAAGAAAATATTTTTATATATAAAGTAGAGAAACATTCTTTCCTTCAAATTCATATTCATATATAATTATATGCTTATATATGGTTGAAAACAAAGCAAAATGACCATAAAAAATTCATCATTGCATGTTTTATAACCAGAAACTAAGCAAAACGGCATTAGCAAAGTGTCCACAGAAGCATATTTTGTCATTTGTGTGTGGCAGGTGTCTTGCAGGAGACAGGGACACCGCTTTATAATTTAATTTTTTTGTCATATCATAATTAGCAACAATTTATTTTTACAATCCACTGATATAATTAGTATTTCTTTATTTAGAACGTACAGTTTCCTGATCATCAGGAAATGATTAATAATCTTTATTATTATTATTTCTGCTATGCTCAACATATCATTGAGATATGTCAGAAAATAACCTTGCTCAGGGGGTTTCTGTAAAGAAAATCCCAATCGCACAGGCATGCACCCAATCCCACAGGCAATCACATGCCTTAATTTGGGAAAATGTATCTCAGGCGTACGATATTTTATCTTTATTTTCTCTCAACATGATCATTTTTAATGTAGTTTTAAACGTTTTTCCATAGTTGTGATACATGGGACACACTTTCATGTTCTGTGTACATCCGATTATACCGATTTTCAAGGGTATAAAAGATAAATTAAATGACAATCTACAACCCCGGTCCAATTATCAAAGCTCTAAAACATAGATGTATACAAGGATCTATGACCCACGTTTGGTTTCCAAGGTTTTAAAACGTAGATTATACACTGATCTACAACCGTTATTTTGATTTCTAAGCCTATAAAACGTAGATTAAACTACGATCTACGACCCCCATTCAAAGGCATCTAAAACGTAGTTTAGACAACGATCTATGGACCCCCGTTTGATTCTTCGTGCTCTGAAACGTAGATTTATACAACAATCTACCACCCTGTGTGGTTTCCAAGGTTTTAACACATAAATTAATCTATGACCCCAGTCCAATTTCTAAGCATCGAAAGGTAGATTAGAAGCCATGCCAATGTACCAAGATTCTATTTGAATAAGGTAAAGAGTAAAATGTGTCCATGTGCGAATCCTTAAACAAGTAAAATATGCATGTACGACTCCTGAACTGTCTAGTACTTTTACAAACGGGGGTATATTTATTCTAAAGAAAAATATATTTTATTTGGAGAGGTCTTTTATTCCACCTGCATGCATGGAAAAATTATGTCGCCAAAGTGAAACAATGAAAAGTGTGAAAGAAAAAACTTTCATAATTCCAATGTAAAATTGAAACAAAATATTCATTTGTTCAACATAAAGAAACAAATTTAATACCGGTAATTTAGCACCTGCAGTAAATAATTGTAAGAATAATATTTATTTATTTACAAATTTTATAGAAGGGGTTAAAGAAAGGTGTTGAATATGAAGCAAACTTTGATAACTGCCGTGGTGAAGAGTGAACTTACATCATAATGATTTATATAAACGCAGACACTGGAATTTAAAATGAAACTGGGGGAATCAATACCAGCGTTTTAATGTCGGTTTGACAGGGTTGCAGTTTTTTCTTTTAGACTTTATACAAAATATACTTACCCTATTAAAAGCTGACATTTTTTGTCTAGCAATCATTTTATAAAGTTATTGAGAACTTTATTTATAACCTGCCACCAAGTGCACAATGAAAGGTTCACATCAGAGCAAGTAAATATTAAAAGCTTTGCTTGTCTACTAATGTTGCCATGGATTAAGTTTAACAAGTTGAAGCTTTTATATCTTCTGCAGCTAAAAATAATGTCAAAGAATAGTTATGAAAGTATACAAAACAAAAAGTATTGATGTATTTTATTTGTTATTTATTTTATTTAAAAAAATAAATATTTTGCATGTGTGTTTGAATGGGCCTCCAGGCATGTGACTAACCACTTGCCTAAATTATTTTAGGAGTGTGCGGAGGCATGGGCGTGCGATCGCAGGTACTGCAACATCAATTAACTTACAGTCCTTTCCTTCATAATTCAACACAACAATAGGCCTCTGAGCTCCTAATAACCTTGCTTGTCTGAATTTTAAAGTCCCAAAGAATCTTATTTTCTTCATTCTCCAAGACTCATGTTTTACCACTTATTGAAAGATAAGACTTTCTACACAAATCCCAATTAAAACCTCTTGCTATCACAGAATGTCTTCTCTTTATAATCAGAGCATCTCTCGATATACTCAGAACATCTCTTTGATCTCTCTGAATCTTCTCTTCACATCTGTCTGAAATGTTGTCTGTGCAATGCTTTCTCTCTAAGCTCAGATCTTGTTTCCATATTCTTTCTTCTCTTATAGTCTGCCACATTTTCTACACCTTCTTGGTAGCTACTCCTCCTCTATTACTGACATAATTCTCCACACCCAGTACTGCCATTTGAACACAATCCTCTATTGCAACAAAACCCCTTACACATTCTTTCCTATGCAAATACAACCTGGCCACACTATCTCTTGGATGGAGGACACCATACATGTTCAAATATTTCCTAGTCTTGTGGTCCATGTGGAAAAACTCTTGCCTAGTCCAATCAACAAAAGCTGCAGAATATCTTAGTAAGCTTACTGTCCATGTATTTATTGCCATAATAACATTCCCTCCATTCAACTAAGACTGTAGCACTTTCCTGATTCCCTACTTACTTTTTCCTTAAACTTAGAATGCAAAACCTGATCTAATTCCAAGATACCCGAGTACCTGGATGTCTCATCTGGTAACTCTATTCCTTCTCATTGACTTATCCGTCCCTGTTTCAGCACTAACATGCTAACATACCACACTTAATTATTCCAAACTGCATTCTAGTCTTTTATATTTGTATTTGAATCTGGAGGCCATTTTAATTTAAAAAAATAATAATTTCTTTTGTTTATTTATGAAAAGGGGTATTGAGTATAGGTTTTGTACTAATATTGAATAAACACAACAGTAACATTTTATCTACACATATTTTTATGATGGAGTATTTTTAGTGAATAGTCTATTTACAGTTCTGACACATGTGATGTTATAAATAATTCACATTTTAGTTTGTTCTTGTAACAGTGTATGTTTACCCCTCTTTCAGATGATGAAAGCTCACATCAAGTTAAACACAAAGAGATTATATGGTGGTGATGGCATGGCAATCAAGGAAATGTTGAAGGTCACCTCTATTCTTTATGATGCTGCCAGGAAAGTGAATAAGACAAATGAGGTGAGAAATAAATAAATCTTATGTCTATAGACATTCATTTTTTTTCACAATGTTCAAAAACATTTTACATTCTTACAACTAACACAACATCCTTTGGTGACATCTTATGTATTTTAAATTGTTGGCCAGTCTGTGGCAGTGCGAGTGTTTTACTTTCAGTTTTATTTCCTTCTGAAAAGTTGAACAGCTTGTAATTTTGCAGGAATTTTTTCACAAAAAATATCTTAACAGAGTTTCATTGTCACCTATTTCACTCCATATAATTGCAGACTTGGTTATTCTAAGTGAAGAAATATTCCTAATTCCTAATTCTTGGCTTAACACATATCAATGCAGATGGGAATGTTTAAAATGCTATTAACTTAAAAGCTATTTTAATGCTGCAAGGCCCTAAATCAATAAAAATAATTGAAATGTAAGAGAATTATGGATCAAGTATCATGATTATTAATTCAAGCAGTATTGGTATGGAGAGACAGAGTGTGTCCACTTTATGAATCACCAATTTTTTTGTATCTCAAAGAAAGACTGAGCAATGAAACAAATTTATATTTATTCATGGTTCTCTTTGTCAGTATCGTAAATCCACAGATACAGTATAGATATCACATTAGGTCAGTTGGATCTAGCCAACTGAAGGAAATCTTTATTAAATGTAATCAAAAATCTTGTTCCAGGCTAATGTTCAATATAAATAAACAAACATAGAAAATGCTAATATTGCCTTGCGACAGGTTGATGAGATAAATAGATATATCAACAAAAAATTCTTAGAAACACTGTCAATGTAACGTGGAAAGAACTGAGTCTCCGGTAGGTCCAAACATATAACCAGAAAGATGACCATTTTCTTCTCTTTTATCAACAAACGTAGCTACACCCAATTTGTATTGCCCAGGTTAGCTAACAGTCATAAAATGTAGCAAGTTTTAATTCATATCATAGGTGCTTATCATCTGCCATTCCAAAACATGTCTAGTTAATTTGCTAAACAACAACATCTTCCCGTTTAATTCTCAATCCTGTAAACCTTGTGATGTTTACAATTTATCCATGTAGAGCTAGCTAGCTATACAATAAATTCAAGTAAAAAAGTTGCAAATTTAGATATATGCATGGTATCTTATTTTTCTTGTACTTGGATCAGTAAATTTATAGTGTTTTTAAAAATTGTTCTTGTTCCCAGCTACAAAATGAGGAAAAATCAATTGGAATCATTTCTGATTGACATGTAAACAAAACGTGACCTTCGGATTTAATGTTTTGAAACTTGCGTTGATTCAAACGTTTCTTATAAGTATTAGAAAGTTAAAAGTTGAGAGAATTTGTGACCCTCCAAGCAAAAAACCATACTTTTGATTTATCGCTATTATTTTATCGCTAATGGTAATTATAAAACAAA